>JAQGBH010000375.1:0-54622 GCA_034698265.1 Sminthurinus aureus | reverse complement strand
TTGCAATTTCAGAATGGCCGGGCGTTTTGAAATCGGTTGAAAAGCCAGCGCATGACGAATTTTTGAATATTTTATGTTACAGTTTTTCAACAGTCAGACTCTTGAAAAAAGTTGTAAAATTTTTTTGTAATAAATCTACATTCACCATCTTCTTAAGCACATTTTTTTGAGTATTTTTTGTTTTTACACAATCCGCAAAACTGTTTTTGATTTTTTTCGAATTCTTGAAGGAATTTGTTTTTACTCGTTTTTCAATGAAATTCGCATACACAAAATATTCAAAAATTTGTCAATCGCTGACTTTTCAACCGATTTCAAAAAGCCCGACCATTCTGAAATTGCAATCAACCGCAGTTTAATAATTCAGCATAATATTAAACTTTAAGCACCGATTTTGATCCGAAAACCGGGTTTTTGTACTTTGATACCCGGGTATTTTTCAAAAAGCCCGCCAAATGATTTCTGATTCTATGTGATGTAAAGAGCATACGATTCTCGTTTAGAAATGGTAACTCACACGTAAATTGGTCTACCCAGTCCTGAGAATCATAAGTAAACGTTTTCCCCGTTTCGCGAATAGGCTTGATCTTTGACCTCTTTGTGCAACATCTAAACATTCACCGATTTTGTTCAAATTTTGTACGTTTCGTCTACTCGTGCATATGTAACTATTGAGTGAAGAGCCCGAAAGATTCCGTCACTTTTACTTTTTTTGAGCCACCCTAACATACACCTATTGCGGATTTTAACATGTGAAACTTATCTTACACTAGGATATTATACTAACGATAAATAAATAATTTCAATTTAGTCTGCATGCAAAGCCAAGGGCCAAAACGAACTTTTCCTCAAATTTATCATGTATTTGTATATTGTATGATGTATATGCGTTACAACAACAATGCTTCAAGCTTCAAGTTAAATGTTAAATCTTATATCATGCAGGAGTTTTGAAATTGAAACTGTTGTCATTTACTCATTATTTTCAATTTAGCTTGTTTGTACATTTTTTTCTCTAGATTCTAGAACATGTAAGTACGACATACGATATAGTTGTCAAAACGTAAATAAGATGTCAAATATTATTATGAATATCACATATTTTGTATATAATATGGAGCTGACAGCAAGGCGTGTATTCAAAAAATTAAAGAAAAGTTCTATATTCTACATTCTGCAGTATTTTCTATACTCTATTCTCCTTATACCTCGTTTAAGCTGGATTTGATAAACTGTAGGACTAATAATAATACAATTTTTGTAAATGGTCATTGTATTCCATTTTAAAGGATAATGTGATTACATTTGATATAAATGATGGGCTATAATATAATAACCAAGTATTTAGGAACATTCCTAAAGTGAAATGAAGACGCACACCTTTAATTATTGTTATTTTATGTGCGTCCAAAATGTTTAATGGCTATTTTCCAAACATGGCACATCTCAAACGCATCCACATATTACCATACATTTGTGGAACAGTAGAACTGCAAAATTTATACTTAAAATAACTTAAAAAGTTTTTGAAAAGACTCACAATAATTACAATATACTCTCACTATTCAATAATCACCTAATCTCTAAAGTTTAGAGTCTAAAGTCTAAAATATCCCAAGGAAGTAAAATGAGAAATGAGAGAAGCATGTTTTGCATTCAAAAAGTTCACAAAAATAAAAATGTTTTCTCACAAAGTTCGCCGTACTCGTAAACAACAACTTTATAGAGGATGATTATACATTAGACATCAGAATCCCACACATATGTATATTTATATACAAAATACGATACATGTGTGGATTATTTTGCAATTGTATTTATTATTGTTATGTATTTTTGCATGAGCATATAATGTATAATTGTGGGTCGTCGGCTTATTCTGCCACGATTTAAAAGAAAAAGTATCGTAAAAATATTCTAATTTAAATGATTCAAAATTCAAAATCTCACTTTTCTCACACTGTGCATCACTTTACAAAATGCCTATTTTTACAAACATGAAGAAAGGAAAAAGTCTTTAAAAAGTAACCGCATACAGAAAAATGCTTGACGGACGCAACTACACATCCTAGACACACTACCAAATATCAAAGGTCATCTAGAATCTGGTATACTCTGTCTTCAAATGACATGAGGATGACACCATAATAACAAAAGACGTCAACACTTTCCCCATAGATGTAATTGAATAATAAAATAATATCTCAGTTCCTTCCCATTTCATATGCATTATACGCGCAGTTTGAAATAAAACCACAACTGTACAATTTTTTAGAGCATCTTTTTATGTCTTTATTATACGGAAATGCTCACTCTCGCTTTGCTATGTTTATCCGTGATCCCTGCATTATGCACCTTTTTATTCAAATTTCAAATTCAGGATATTACATTCAACATTGTTACAGTCCATTGTATATTCATGTCTCATGTGTAACTCTTCAATTTCAATTATTATGACAAAAAGAAATTTTAATACTTTAGTCATTTACATATGAACCATTGAAATTAGCAATTATAACCAAATAACATGACGTTAAAACATAATTTCCCACTGCGAAAATACCATCCTATCATAAATGCAAATGCGGTTTCACTTCTCATAAATACCAGATACCAGAGAGAAGCTGACTGCCGGGCATCATAGGAGATGAAAAGATAGATATGAGATATGAGACAAGGAATGGTGAGGATGATACTTTTATAATCTTATCCATTGACTTTAAAACTTTTTATAGCCCATAGCATTTTTCATCGGTAGTCTAAAATTCAAATGAAGGCACAGATGAATGGAAATGAGATGCAGTGAGAAATCGAAATAATATCCGCTTGTGACTTGTGACTCATATTACAATATATACATGCATATTCAGAGATCAGAAGGAGAAAGTGATCATTCATATTGAAATTTAAATTCTCCTTAATTTTTCTAAGTACATTCTGCATCCCGCTTTCTGTATTTTTATTACTGTTAATACATCATTTAGAATTTAGAAGGACAATAATATATTGATAAAACAGTGGTGCAGAATCTCCTTTAGATTTTTAGCCAAAGTTAAAACACATGAATTGCTAGTCAATTATTCATTAAACAAACACCGCCACTCCTTTTTACATGGTATTAAAATAATGTGTTTCCACGCTTTCCGTTACCGATTACCTCTAAAACAATACGCATGCAGGCAGTGTTCATTGATAAACTAATTCTACATTATGACAATGAACTCCTGCTACGAAAAATATCATTGGTTATTCTGTATTCTTTACTCTGAACAAGAAGGAAGAGTCGTAATTATCGAGGATTGTTTTTAAATTATGCTGAACAAGGATTTTCACGTGAAAATGTAAAAGTTTTTAAGGAAAATAATCACTAATCACTAATCATACACAGGTCGGGTAAAAGTAAAATTTAAATGTGTAATAGACCAGAAGCGGTAGTCAAGTATTAAACCTACATTATATAGTTAAAAATAGATAAGCTTCTTTTTATCATCCATGACGCATTCTACAGTCTACACACGTGAAGTATTAAATATGGGTTGTCTCATTGTCTCATATCTCATATTATTTCTATTAATTGATTAGCATTAGTTGATAGAGAAAGTTCATTTTAACGAAATAGGAAATAAGAAGCCAAAACCTGAAACCTACCTCACATCTCACATGCTTCAGCATAAAATTAATTTGCAGATAAATACTACTATAAATGATGAACAGAAGTGATTGTCTTGATTATTCATGCGACAAGCTAAGCTACACCTCATCAGAAATCCCATGCCACTATAATATTTAACAGGAAACAGGTGTAAGTAAAATTTGCAGAAGTCGAGACAACTACCTACGAGGATGTTTTAACACCCCACCGACATACAATTTAATATATCGGTCAATTACAATTAGCATGACAGCTAGTTTTGTATACGTGACAAAAAGTTGAGAGTAAACTTGGAGCAGAAACTTCAAGTGAGGGACTGTCTAAGCTTTTATACAACTATTTTTCTACCTTATTATTGTATGTAAGCAAATGTTCAGTGAAAGATAAAGTAGGCAAAAACAATATACACTCGTTAAAACTTAACAATTGTTGAATCACTCATGACGGAAAATTAGGAAAATCCTCCGGGTGGTCGAGCTTAGCTCAAAGAAGAAATATACTAAATACTTATTAATTTTAATCGACAGCTCGATAGATGACATTTAACATAACCTCTCTACACATTCTATCTTTTCATATCAAGTTAAAAATTTCAATGAACTGTATAATATGAAAGCATATACGTAATTATCGATCTCCGACCTATAGCTTTTCATCACAACTTAGTACTTAGTGTGTAACTGAGCATCTTTTACAATTTAAAATACCAGTACCAGCTACCTGCTGCAGAAGAAATTTTCTCTACTGTGTTTTCACCGACTATTTTACAAAATCTTAAACATATGGCACTAATAATGTTTTACCTTGCATTGTGCTTGTTTCTAGATTAAAGTGATTCAGAAGCTGTTAAATTGTTTCAAACAATAAAGAAATTTCCTTAAATAGAGAAAATTCCTTTTTTTTCTTACTTATAACCCTTATTTTTTGGAAACCTTTTTAGTACTTAAGCATTTACTGTAAACTGTAATATATTGTTGTTGTTATTTGTTATTTATTATGCATGTTTCCTATTCATTTAAACCAGCGCATCTTCTGTTTGCCTGCTTGAAAAGAAGTAAAAAAGAAGCTTGACACGAAGGAAAGAGAACAGTAGGTAGTAGCCGGTAGCAAATTTATACAATTCTGCGTAAATTAAAGTTGGCAAAAAACTAAGAAGATACATGGACAGGGCGAAAAGGGGAATGAGTACAAAAGTATCTTCAATCTTTAACTAACAAGACATGATTTGCGCAGAGGGCTCAAAAAAGATGGATGAGTACATTTATTATGAAGATGCCACACATAACACATAGCAGGTACCAGTCGTTGTTTGAACGGTTAGGATTTCATTTTTGCCGAACTAGCAAACAACAACAACAAACAATCAACAATAATTATTATCATTATTATAAATTTTGCATACACACACATTATTCTATTGTATTGTGTTTTGAAGGGACAGTTTATCTTCATATGTTGTTCCGTCCATCTTTTTCAACCTACTACTCCTTTTGGCTATCTCGATTTCGGTGTATTCATGCGTTCACACTGTACACTTTATACTGTTTATACATACAACGTCGTGCACAAGTTTACATGCATGATATGATCAGAAAACGATAATGTACAATGTACATTAATAAAATTTACGCATTTAGACGCCTCTAGGATCTAGTATCTAGTATCAACAATGGTATATAATTTTACTTATTTGACCATCCTCTTGTTCCATCATCATCTTTTAAACCATGTTTGGGATGATAATAATAGTACATAAACATAAAACAACAAGTTGTAGTAAAATAGAAGATCAATATTTAAAGTTCAACAATTTTCAAGCATTGAAGCATTTGTAAACAGTAAATAGTAAATCCAAAATCCAAAGAGCATCTTTCACTCTGCATTAATAATTAGTGTAGTGTAAATGAAGGTAGGATTTAAAAGACCATATTTTATGCATGAGTTCATCTAAAAGTCTCTCAAAACTCACAAGGTGACAGTACATTTGAAATATAAACTGCATGGCGAATTCCAAAAATATCAGATTATAATTTAGAGATTCATTGTACTTTTGTCAGTGTCATCAGTCACCGTCATCATCATAAATTTCGTTGGAAAGAATAAACTATACAGAAATACAGATAGTACACATAACCTAATACACATATTCACACGTCGGTACTTTCTTTAAAGGTGTACGCATGAGGCAAACAAGTATGAAATGTATTTGTAAAAAAAATATTCTGTCCAGCTTTTGGCTTTTGGACTTGCTCAAAAATGTCATTGTCATTATCTTGAGCTCAGTACTTTTAGATTTCCGACTATTGTATGAAGATTAGTTGGACACAAATATGATATGCATGGATAATAATTCGAGACTTGGGATTTGAGATACATCAACTTTTGGCATGAATTATTTATATATTAAAGCTAATACGACAAACTCTTCTTATTATGATTCTCGATTCTCAATGTATTCACTATTCATCGTGGGCGGCACTTGAAATTTTCCTTTCCAATTCATCTTACACATGTATACACACAATACAGACAGCAACAACAATGATACTAACAATCAAAAATCCCAAAAATGAAACTGATAACTCGTGTGTAAACTGTAAACGGTATGCATTACATATTACATTACAGGATTTTTTGTATGTGGTCGTTGATGTATGAAGAATGAAGGTGAACATGGGTCACATGTCATATGTTATGTCTCACACCCGATGACAGATTCAAATACTGTGGGATGTGGGAGAGCAACGCAAACGAAAAAAAAACGTCTTTTTAACACAATGTTTTTGTTCCTATCCTCAAAAATATGAGTATCTCATATCTAATAATAATGATGAAAATGATGTTTGAGTCACCGTCCAACTATTAATCAAGAATCAAGACTGATTACAATTATAATAAAAATTACGGAGAGTTGGAGCACAAAACAAGAGATCTAAAAATATTTTCATATTCATCATCATCATGCATATTGCATATAATAATAGCATTGAAAATTGAAAGGATGTGTCTTCCTTCCTGTATCTCTTCCAACATTTCAAGTCCACGAAAAAATATATGGTCTTGATTCTTGTTAATATAATGCTTATTAAATATCAGAGCAAGAGCAAATCAAGAATAGACATATACTACAAACATGTAAAATTTCAGCAAAAATTACAATTTGGACCAAGAACTGTGTTTACCAATTACGATTATTATTATTATTATGATATAAAAGACATTATTTGTTTTTCCTCAAACTAATAGAAAACGTGTAAAGTGGAAAATGAAGTGGGAAACGTTTGTAATTTTTCTGAATCAAGGTCTCAACAATCAACAATAATTTTTGCAATTCTATTGTTTGTTCCCCATTTGTTCACTTTCAAAGTCATCTACTACTTGATTCTTGATTCTGTATATTTTGACTAGATGCAGTCTATATGAGCAATCAAGAATCAAGTTATAGCACCCACTCACTCATGACATTTGAACGACATAAAAGCATAAATACCATAAAGAAGACATGTTTCACATTGAATTTCCTATAATTGAAGGCTTTGTACTCGACATCTCAACTAGTTATTTGACAGTTTGTCCATAAATAATTTAATTCATTATACATTATAAATTATAATGAACATTTGAGATTTGTGAAGATAAAATTTTTTTGGCAGCTTCTCTATTTACTCATCCACAACTAATCAAAACTAATACGAGCATATTGTTTAATATTTAATGACTTACTATAATATAAGAACAAAAGCAGAGTTCTGGACGATTTGTTGAGCGAAACTAGGACGAAAAATTAACGATAGAGGAATGAAAATCATTTTACTTGAAGGTTAATAATTAGTTCAAGAAAACGATAGTATAAATATTAGTTTGGACGATTACGATTGCGATTCCGAATAGAGCCAACTTTTTTGGTCGAAACCAAATATTAAACACTATTCAAAAATGCACGTCAAAACTATTTAAAAAATTAAAAAAACACCGTCCTTTCAAGTTAATGATGAGAAGTCGAAAACCTAAAAACTCTGGAGCCCGGACTTATAACAGTAAAACATAAGTGTTTTGAATCAGAAGTCAACATTTCCAAAATATGAATTTTATTTAACCTAGATTTTTCCTATGAAGAGCTATGATAATATATTATTATGATAGTAAACTAAAAAATATACTTGCTTTTACAAAAAAAAAATCGACTTACCTTTTTACAAGATGATGAAAGTTTATCCAAAGAATTCAATATTTAATATTTAACACAAAACACATTAAAATTCAAAATCCACCCACTACACACATTTTAAACAAACAAGCCTGAGAGCTTGAGGCAGAAGATGATACAAAACTTCCAAAATAACAAAGAAACACAAGCAACAATATGTACCATAAATCAATAATGATTCTTCACATTTCAATTTTAGAAGGATTATTTATCTTTTTCACACTTTTTCAGAAATGTACAAGTATTGGTATAAGAGTTTTGTTCATTTACATAAAATGCCTCAGTCTAAAAATTAAAAATTGACAGTTGACACTACCAAATACCAAATACAAAACACACAATAATAAATCACAATAGGTCGTAGGTCTTGTAAAATACAACTTCCATTTCCATTTGACACAATCTTTTTTCTTAATATTAATTAGTAATACTTTTAAAGCAACATAAAACTATTTTCTAGTTGGGTTGGTCTTGGATTTTTTTTAACTGACCAAAAAAATTCGAATGATTTTCCCGCATTGTATATTTTTTTAATGCTGCTTTTCATTTTACTCTATGAATTTTAATTAATTATCGAAAAACCAATAATAATAATAATATGCATCATTTTGATAGAAGCAGTATCAATTTACTTTTTATAGTAGGTCTTTAGGCGTTTTAGGACTCTCTTTTGTTTACTATTAATTATTAATCAAAAAAGGAATTAGAAATAAATTAAATACTGATCACATAAAATAATTATACTGAAAAACAAGCGTGTACTTAATAAATGCATCTCATCATATTCAATGCAAAATCATATTATACTGTTTACTGTTTACGCAGTCCTTGATAATTGAATAAAAACGATAGGAGATGCTCATAATAATAGTCCTAATAAGTCTTCTTGTCCGCGTAAATAGTAAATAGATTGTGTGTTACATAAGTAAATAAAACAAAGTACACCTACTCTCTATCCATTTTCTTTGTTTTACAAACTACTGATATCCATACTCATTTAAATGCACGCCTACTGTTAATCAACAACTACCATTTGTAACTAGTATTTCTGCGTTCATGTATGTTAGCCTGCTTTTGATAGATGCACAATTTACGATGCTCTGGTGACTGATGATTGTCATTTACTATGTATATAGTACTTTTCATGCAAGGTCTACAGTAAATACTAAAAACGTTTATTTCGTTCGTAATTTTTTCCGTAAACTATTATTATCTTCTGTCTACTGATATTTCCAGGAAGGAGACCTTCCAGTTTACAAATTATAGTCAGTCTAGAAACAAGACTGACTAGACGTGTTTTTTCTTAACTGGCCACTGCAGTGTAATTTTAACAGGACAAAGAAAAAAGGAAGAAATCTCATTTTTAAACCTTCTAGGTGCATTTATTCAATAATTTAAGAACAACGATACCAGCTTAATTTATGACCCAACTTATTCATAGGTGTTATTTAATAGTCTATTAAATATATTACATAGTAATTGTAAATTTTATGCAAGCAAGATCTGAGGAGTCTTGATTTTATATATAGTTGGTCTGCAATTCCAGGTGTTCCACAATAACAAAACCCTTATCCATTACTCAGTACGTATTGCAAGTTATAAATACAAAAAATAGCAATAAAGATAATTGATCTGGCTCAAGTTCAGATTTTGTAATGTGTAATGCAGCTTGCATTTTTTGGATTAGTCTACATCATGCTGAACAGTAATCGTAGTTCTTACAAAACGGGTGTGTATATATATATATGTAAATAGAGCTGCAGTTATGCAAACATTTATTTTTTGTTTACGTAGGCATAATATATAATTTTATCATCAGGTTAAGTATATTATGATAATTTTAGATTCAAGTGCACTAACAAAGACTGTAATAATGTCCCAATAACTTTAGTATGCAGCTGTGATTTTTAATTCAAAGTTCCTTCTATAACACATATAAAAAGGAGTTGGCATTGAATCATGAATTTATAATTAGCAATTTTTATAGAATGTCTTGTATTTTTTATTTACCTATTTGTATCATGCTTCTTGCTGTAAAAAACATCTGATCCACATGTTTGATCTGCGGTGAGCTGAGAGCTGACTGCGGACACTTATACCTGCATCTCAATATCAAATATCATTATGCACGTGTGATTAGTGATTATAGTGATAGGGTGCAGTTTTGCGAGTCAAGAGTCCAGATGAACTAAAACGTTCAGACTTCAAATGTTTGTGTTTGATGCTAAATTAGCATTGCTAATTCAGAATCTGCCAAACTATGATAGTTGTTTTAATTTATTTAATAGCATCTACAATCTATAATCTATAAGTGATAAAAGCCTTATATCATGATACTGCAATTCAATGCTGCACAGTTTTCAACAGGAGTGGTAAAAGCATACTAAAACATTAGTAATTTAACAGTATTATTGTCTTTTGCAAAATAGTTAACACAACAGTTACAATTCAATCTTTATGCCGCTTCTTGTTGACATTGACTTTAATGAAAGCTGTCACACTTTTTGTCTTCCTTGTTTTTGTGTAGTTCAATTTTTAATTTTTGTTTCACTTTTATTCACATATAGGTAATAATATGTTAAAAATCAGCAGTACAAACACCATCAAGCATCTGAACGGGAATTTGCAGGTGTCGAGAGCCATCTGCACACGTCTTGGAAGATTTTGTCTTAATATTTCTGCTTATATAAAACTCATTTGATGTACTGAAGCAGATTCGATTAGGTCAGTATAACATGAAGTTTAGAAAATTTTTACACTAGACGCGAATTTAAATATCCAAAATTGAGAAAAAAAGTTCAAATTCGCATTGCTGTAAGTATTCATCTTTTTTCTGCTCTTCCCCTGTCTCTGCATCGTCTCCACATTCTTTCCTTGTCTTGACGGTCACCTTAGGTCAAGGCTCCTTAAATTAACACATTGATGCTGTCTGCTGTCGGCTTTTGCTCGCTTTTCATTTTTTTTTGTAAAACCATAGAATGTTTGTGTTTCATCACGTCAATGGCACCCAAAAAATGATAATATTATGTATAATTTATCGTATATGATTAGTTTTGTTTTTGTCAAATTGTAATACAATTTTTTTCGCATTTCAATTTTCAACCCAAAGATTGTTTCTCCTCGTCTTTGTCGTCTTTGATGCAAGAAAACAGAGAGAAAAAAATCAATTACACTTTATACCTCTACTTATTAGTAAAGGCCGTCTTGCAAATGACAAAATTGATTCAATATAATAACAATAATAATAAAAGTAATGAGTGTCGTAATTTAGTCTCGTTAGTTACTCCGTTTCTGTGCTCCACACAGAGTAATTCCGTTCAATTTTCTTACGATTTGATATGGTGTTAATATAAATTGGAAAATGTGTCTACAGTTTGAAATATCGGCCATTTGGCTCATTTAACTGCATCTCGAATCTCGAGTGCCATCATAATAATATGTGTGTGTATCACATAGATGTATGGTATATAATATGGTATGTAATATGTACCTCATGTGTGCACACTTTATTCCTTCAATTCAATGTCAACAAGCCAAGCTGACTAGTTTTCAATTACACCAATTCTGTATTAGTTATATCCACGTTATACATTAATCCATTATCCATTATATTACAAGATTTCTTTTAATTGTGGATCAACAATCAACACTTTTGAAAAAGGAGAATGGAATGTTAATTTTTGAAGCATAAAAGGTGATTGAGGATTGGAAAACAAAGGTCAAAATTGGAAATCAAAATCAAACACAATAATTTTGTGCCGTTTGTAAATAGTAAATATAGTTTGTACTAAATACTAAATATGCACTGTTTATTAATTACTTGTTAAAGACAAATGTCTTGACTATTGAAAATTGAAAGCAAAACGTTTATACAAACGAAGACAGGAATCAATTAAAATTATGTGCATTGTACACACAGATAATAGCCTATTATTAATAGGTAAAATGATTTCAATGTCTAACTAATAGTTTAGTGCAGGTTTCTCCACACTTAGACTACAAGCATACACCCTGTTTGTCTAACTTTGATTATGCATGCACAAAGATAATGTTTCGGCAGACACAAGAAACAAAACATAATGATGGTCCATTTAAGTTTATAACACTAAATTTTAACTTGCAACAGCTGCTCTCAAAATAGACTCAAAAACAGGAAAAATAATAAACAAAAGACGAATAATATGTCAGTGTGATACAATAATAATTTCACAATTCAAAAAGTTAGACAAAAGCTTCAACCAGTTGAAAGCTGTACAATTGTATTTTGTATCAAAAGAAAAATGTAAAATTTTGTTACAAAAGATGAAAGACGGAAACTTTTGAATTTGTGTTTGCGGTTCATGGAAAACAAAAACTTGGTTCCTAATTTATTATTTGTTGAGCACTTGGAGTTTCGAGCAGACATCTAAATTACCTGAAAAACGTATAATTGAAAACAAGGTTTTTTCCTCCATCTGGCACCTTTAGCAAATGTAGTACCTGGGAACAAACCTCTTAATTGAATGTACCTTTAAACATGTTTTACAACGTGTTAGTGTATTTTTATAAATCATTTTCAGTCAGCTTGATCAATTTGAATTCACATAACTTTTTAACAAGGACCTGTGAATAATAATTTTGAAAGAAAAAATCTTGCGAAAGGTGGAGTTCTAATTACTAAAGTTTGAGATAAGACAATAGAAATTTTTGGCTTCCTACCCACTCTGCAGTCTGGCTGAAAAACACACGACTTGTGTGGGTAAACTGAACACTGAACACTTTGCAATGAACAATGAGTGATGAGTGCTAAAATAAATATATATATGAATTTTGAGAAGGACGAAAAACAGTTGAATAAAAAGTCCAGCAATGTCGTAATATTATGCAATATTATGTATTCTTGCGACATTTGTCATCCACCTGTCAGCATAAAATGTCGTATAATTACTTTGACTAGTAACTTTCACAGTGAATCTTAATTATTTTTCAATTATCCCAAGACCCACGACGAAGTAAATTAAAATGTTAAACAGTTTCTATTGTGCTGGTTTTATTTTTTGTTAACTTGTGATGATTAGTATTGTTTTTTCCAGCACGTGTTATTCCAGCTAACACTAGGAAGTTGATTGACGCTTGTGGTCAATAATTATTGTCAAATTGTTGTCGTAATTTGAACTGCAGTAGTAAAGTACATAATAGGAGCCTTAATCATGGTTGCATCAACAATATCTCATATTTCGGTTCGTAAAAGTTTCTAAAGTGTTGTGCATTCCATTTAGTATGACTCGTAACATTGGCACTGGACTTTATACATCAGAATCTTGACCCTGATTAAGTCTACATGTACATCTCAAGCCTCAATTTCACTTTTTCTGGGTCAGTTTCCTTCATTAACAAAAACATTTTACTTTATACCTCGGTTATTTTGATCTTTTTATTGTGGTAGCTAACGGAAGAATAATTATATGGGGCACACTGCTTTTGTTATCTAACTCTGAAATTGAAATAAAATCCCATGTTATTTTTCGGTGTTACAGTAACCCGATTGCTCTAATCGGTGGAAAGTAATTGACAATTGACAGATTCCGAGTCCATATACCAAGAAAAACACAGCTATCGTCTAAAATGTGTGTTAAAAGGTGTATTAAATGAAAGTATTGAGTGGACTGTGGATGAAATGTCTAAATACAATACACCATTTAGCTACTTGTCATGCTTTCCACCTAATTTTGTCCGAGAAGAAAAGACGAGAGAGCAACATGAAACCCTAATGTACACAATTTACTTGTGCATAGAAGGTAAACAGAAATGGGTAAGTAGTGGTAAGTGGGAGTGGAAATAATTTTCTTCTTATCATCAATCGTTGTATACGTAACTGTTGCTCAATTGATCAAAGCTGTTGAATGTTCAACATTTGACACCAATCGATCTCCAAACTCCAAACTGGAATACATGCTTTTTTACCAATTTGTACTCTTTACAAAAAAAGTGTATTAGCTGTAAACTGTAGCAAAAAGTTAGTTGATGTATTTAACAAAGAAAAGTTTTCTAACCACTCAACATGTATCTGGAAAATTGTATCTCTATTCTCTATTTACTTTCTCCTTCCTTTTCCACGAAAATAATTAATAATCTAATTTCCACTTACTTTTTCTTGGTTCTACTTCTTGTATTAACTTGAAGAGTGAGTTGTGAGGAACAAAGAAAATTGTTTACCAAGGTGCAGATGTCTTCACAGTAAATTGGCTAGGGTAAAAGTTTTGACAATGGTGGCAGATGAAACCGACAGGCTCTAAAACTCAGAGTATAAAATACAGATCAATTTGTCTTCTACTTGTTACATACTAACCCATAAGCCACGGGCCATTATAACTAATATAATACATAATACATGAAGCATAATATTGGCAAGTATTTTATATTTTTTTAGTGTATAAACAATCAAACAATCAAAGTGCCTTGTTTTGCTCAAAAACATTGTAATATTATAATAATTGATCATAATATCTCGCACATTTATCAGAATGACATTGAAAAAAACAAAGCGATATTGTTCATATTAACATATTAACATTTTTGATGTTTACTCCGGAATCCAAAAATGAAGCATTACGAATTGAGAATCGAAATAAGTGCGCAATTGAATAAATAAATAAACAACAACTAATTTTTTTGAAAAAAAAAAAAGAAACATAATTTAAACTAAAGCGCAGTACATAGCGTTTTGACTGTAAACCATTTACCGGAATATTTTTTCCATCCATCAAAATCAGAACAAAATGTAGGGATTTTCTAGAATCACAGTTCATTATAAATTACAAGTGATAAAACTCATGGCTGCTGTTCATTTCCATATTCAACTATTTTCGGTATTTCTCCTTCACATTTCTTAGAAACCAAGCGCCTTGAAAATGTTTACTTGGTTTTCAAGTCCATGTATAGATACCATGGATTAATTTTAATTGATAATTTTGCTCTGCATTCTGAATGTTGTTAAAACATACAAGAAGAAAGGTACACGGGAGTACTTACACATCTCCAGATTTTAAGTGCTCATGATCTTCCTACTTAGATTCAAAAACTTGGGTTGTTTTGAATTTTGATGCATGTACAATGTACATTTGATATTTGATCCACTTGTTTGTTTCTAAGGACACGTTTCGTAAACGTTTCTAAGTGCTTGGTATTCGCTTTTCGGTATTAACATTTTCCTGGTGTTTTCACTCCATTTCTTTTTGTTTACCAATGGTTTAATCTACACTTTACAGATATTCTTACAGGTCCATGAGTACATTTATTTCCCTACTGTGAGAAGGAGGCAAAAATTTGCCCCTTGCCATCTATTGTCTTGAGCTGTTAAGATTCAAACCTTTCTGTTTTTTTTTGCTTTTTTTGGTACTTTGACGAGCAATTCAATTGCAATCACTAACAAAATTGTCGTTTTATTTCAGGTCTCAATTTTAAATTTTCAAGATAGGTAGTCATATCTTGACCTTGTTTCGTGATTCTTGAGTCATAAAAATTTAGGCCGATTTGTAAAAACTGCACAATGTACGCTGCATTCTGTACATTGCACATATTACATGTGTATATACATTAAAGTTGGTAAACTAAAAGTAATGCAACTACAACCGCGGAATTTTCGTACTTTGTATGCACGACAGAAAAACTTGATCAAGGTTTAGTTCATTATTTTTTTCCACGAGGAGAAAATTTCACACTTTCTCCCGTTGTTATCGATATCAAATGGAATATAATATTGTGACACAGCGCCACGTTTGTAGTTGAAGCTGAAAATGTCAAAGTTGTCCTAACTTTGACATTGCCGATTGACATTGCAGATTACCATTCCCTTTTTATCCTTTCAAAAAAACGTTCTGCATTCTATACTCCTTACGAATCTACCGAAATTTGTATGATGTGGTTTTACTTGCGGATGACTTGAGAATTTCCTCAAAACTCTCAAGTTGACGCATGATACTGAGAACAGAGAATTGAGGATAATAATAACAATACCGATTCAGGTCAGGAAAATATTTGGATATGAAATATTTGAAATATGTACCATTTTGTCTTTCAACCTTGAATAAAAGTTTTTCACGAGTTTTCACTCAGCTATTTCATACATTCTGTATGACATCAAGACTAAAAAAACATTTTAACTATAATAAATTCTTTGTGCAGCCGCGTTCCTTTTCCTTTTGTGGTTTTGATTCACTGGACCGAAATGTGTAAAGTAGAAAGTCCAAAGTTAAGTTCTAAGTTTCTTAAGCTATCCAACTCTATTCTAAACTTGAAACTTTTTTACGTACATTGATCCAGTTTTAAACTCACACATTCACACATCCTACTTGAATATTTCATGTTTCATCCTACAGGATTTTGGTCTAGTTACTTTTGCCATCACGGGAAAATATATATTGTTGACACACTTTTTACTTTTTCCTTGCAAGACATCTAGAATCTAGATTCTAGACTCCAGAATGTGAAGAAAAAAGACATCACCCACTAGAAACTACAAACGGAAAACGCACATTTGCTCTACTTTTATTGTCCATGGTGAATATTATACATAGTACATAAAGTACTTTTAGAATTCTAGAAAGCAAAAACCTTGATCAATTTATACATAAAAATAAACACAAATCTCAAATCTCACGCAATACACCACAGACTAAAGACACCAGACACCTTTGCCTTTGGTTTCTCTTGTCATTTGTCATTGTTGTTTATCATTTGTGACAGAGAGTATATATATAGCATAAAATGCTTTGATTTTTATTATTCTTGTTGATCTTGTGTATACGGCTTGGTTTGGTTTGGTTCTCTGAGCAAATTGTGCATGTTGTATGTTGTAGAGTGTAGAGTGTAGAGAATACCTGCACAAGGTACAAGGTACAAGGCACAAGGTTGTTTACTTATCTAGAGCAATTATACGCCAAAGTGAAACAGCAACACGATGATGAATCAAGGGAACTTCACAATATGACACAAAATACATAAAGCATAACTTTGCGTTGGTGGCTCATGTTGCTTTTGCCTGATTTCCCTAGTGAAACAAAGTGAAAATCACAAGAATCTAGAATCCAGAATCAAGAACCAAGTCAAGCCGAGTTATTTCAATGCTAGGAGATGAAATATGAAAATCTGCGAGTAAATACCCTATACTTTTTTTTACTATAATCATATAATATTGTGTGATGTGTGATGTACGGTGAACATCACAAAGCAAAGGCGAGAAACATTGGATTTTTATATCCAAAAATATAATGTGCATACTCATTGCACAGCACACAGCACACACAACATAATTCACTTTCTCTCACTAATTCTCTTACAGTTTCCCTTGAAATTACTTTCCCTTTCCCTACTTTTGTTTTTCAAGGTATCCAGTCTCCAGTCTACACTCTACACTCTACACTGTACACATCACACATGTCTCCTTTCTCATCAATATTTTTCGCTAGAGTCTAGAGTTCGAGATTCAAGAGTACTGGAACTATAGAACATAAAACATAAAACAAATCATATGCAACTTATATATTCTACTTTTATTGATCTACGTTTTATATTTCGTCCCTTTATCCTTTTTATGTTTTGCATTTTTTCCGCATGTTTTACTAATGAACAGAAAAGGGGGGGGAAATGATTCTCACGAATTCTCAAGAAATTAAATCCTGTGTACTTAATTTTTTTGCGTTGTACATTCTTCACTAAAACAAACTATATAATATAGAATGTACCATATATTATCCAGACTATTCGACATGCATATACCATTATACCATACACCACATGCACCCTTGACCTTCATTCAGTGTTTGTAGATATTTTCTCATTTTAATACCATGCTTTCAAAACCTTCACCTCACAGATACAGTGTAAATTGTAGACTGTAGACTGTAGACTGTTGAGTGTAGACTCGTCATTCTCTCACGCTGATTAGTATTTGCGTCACAATTTACAATTTCACAATTCACCATGAACCATGAAATGAAGACACGTGTCCTTACTTCAAGTCGTTTGTTAAGTTGTTAGGATTTTGCAATAACGGAATACCGGGATACAGAGAAAAAGGGCATCTTTACAAATAGAAAGTGCGTCAGCTTCCAGGCTTCCATGGATCTTGATACTGGAATTTTTGATTACACCGACGTCTGTAATTTGTAATTTGTACACATTGCACAGTACATAGTACACAGTGGAGCATATAATTACATATTACATATTGTAGAAACTAGAAACAAATCCTTTTTCTATTCAAAATACGCAGCTGCTAAGGCAAGGGAGAAAGACAGAGAAATATTGCTCATCTCTTCAATTCCTTCGGGATTGTTTAAAGTTTGAACAATCTTAATAATGAAATAATGAATAAAAGGGGTTAGGAAAATAATACATGTAGGTAATTTGAGATGGGAAAGGTAACTTTTTAAATCGTAATTCTGATCATGAATAATGAAGTACGACTTAGGATACAAATTCATGTAGTCAGTAGTCAGTAGTCAGGTGGTATAAAATATAAAATACATGATATAAAGTACGCAGCAAAATATACGCAGTACACACAATAAAATGCAAAAATATGTTTATTTTTTTACATCAGTCTGAATTTCCAACTCCAAACTCGGAACTTTTGTTAGACTCAGGACTCTAGACTCAAGACTCATTACATTTTCGTTATTCGTTACCGTTATCTCTGTGGCTTTTCCTCCCTCGTAAATCGTAAACAAGAGTCTGATGCGTTGTCTCTTGTCTCCCCGTATTTTGTTTTGCGTTCCCTGAATCTAGAATCTAGAATCTAGAATCTTCCTTCATGAATGCTCTTCCCACTCTATTATTGTTCCTGTTTGTATGAGGATGTCACGCACTTGAGACTTGAGAAGTGGGTTAAAACTCCGTTCACTGTTCATTGTTCATGTTACATGGCACACTTGTAGATATTTTGCACTTGACTTGCTAGATGCTAGAATTTTGCATTTATAGCATGTACTAGATAAAACTAAATAGGATGAGATTGTACAATGTACAAATTACATGACACATGATGCATAAAACACATATGTGAATCTAGAATCTAGAAACTAAAATCTACTGTGCACTTATTTACAAACACATTTACTGTCCTTCTGCATGAAAGATAAAGAGTAATTCCGTTGTAGTGTCCTTATTATTTCAAATGTCACTGCACACTGAACACTGCTCTTGTTTTAACATTCCATGTTCCATATTCCATCCCATCCGTTGCTCTTGTGTTATCTCTTTTCTACTTTCCACTCTTCATCATATTAATAATTTACATGCAAGCACGGAGCCAAGTACAGAGTATGTACAAAATGCAGTGTACATTGTCCAGGGTTGAGATTATTTCTTATTTACAAATAGTACAGGACCAAAAGCGAGTCGTATTCAACGCTCAAAAAACATCTAGCATCTAGAATCTAGAATCTAGAATCCAGCATCCAGAAAAGTCAAACAATTTCCCGTTATTACCAATCTGCATGTCGAGTCACGTTCTTTCTCCCGATTTTCCTTCTGTCCTCGTTCTTTCTCATTTTCTTCCTCTAAACTCTTGGCTCTAGAATCTAGAATCTAGAATTTAAACTCTACACTCTACAGAGTCTAGAGTCTAGAGTGTCGACTCTTGGCTGGGTAACTAAGCTAAGCTAAATTCTAAACTGGATTTCATGATCATGTCATGGCTTGGTGGTCCATTGTCCATTGTACACTTTGTATGACTATGACCTCAAATGTCACAAATGTGAATGTGTCGTGTAGCTCGTGTTTTCCGCTTTGTATTTTGTCCCGTATACACTAATAAAGTTAAAACGTCCAAGCAAGTTGTTATTACAGAAAGAGGAACACTGAACAGTAACAGTAACAGTGTCGTATGTCGTACATTCATTTATATTTCCATTTCCATTACCAAAAGTCAGTAGTCCAGTTCTTGTCCTAGTTCCAAATTCGGAATTCCAAGTTCTACGTTCTACGTTCTTTGGTGGCCTAGAAAAACGTGTAATCCTCTTTTCCAGGTTTTGTTTTGTATTCTTCTCCCGGTATGTACTTTACACTTTAGTCATAATATTATTTCTTCTATCAAAATCTACTATAATTTTTCTTGGTTGAGGAAAATTTCTGTACAATGTAGAATGCACAGTGTACAGTGTACAATGTGCGATGTATGAAGGAACGTACTCGTTGCTGCGTATTTCCTAGCACCCAGAACAGCACAGCACACGTACATCTAGATTCTAGATTCTAGATATCTTCCGTCCTTCATCGCCTTGACACTTCTTGCCATTTCACATCTACTTTTACTTTTCCTTTTCCTTTCCCCTTCCTTGTCTCCATCTCCTCAAGTTAGTAAAGCGTGAAATGAAAGTACGCTAAGTAGGAAAAAGTAGTAGAGGAGACATTTGTTTTCATATGGAGAGTAGTTTCAGTATCAGATGACACACGCACAAAACATGAGACACGAAACACACAACGCACGTGGAACGTGAAAACCAAAACCAAAGGAAAAGGCTAACGTCAAAACGAAAGGACGACAGAAGAAGGAGGAAACAGGTCCACAAATGGACGGGAATCAGAAATCAGATCCGAATCATGCAACAAAGAGAAAGACAAGAAGACAAAGAAGAAAAGGAAAAGGGAGAGAATCAAAAGTTGGCTATTTCTCTCTTCTTATTTTCTACACATGTAATCTCTTGGGATTTGGTCTAAGGATTTTCTTACGTGGTTTCTTACTTATCTATTGCTTGTCTAGTTTCTAGTTTCTAGTTGTACTTGAATTTTCTCTACAAACCTTTATACATATAAAATACAAATAAATAAATAAGACTACAGAGTGCCTGTGTACTGTATGTGCTGTATGTACTGTGTACTGTAGGTCATACTGACACATATTTTGTGTATTAGATTTGGATCTGGATTTGGATGTAGATGTTGGCCCAGTTTCTCTTTCATATTTGCAGTTTGCGGACTCCACTGCATTGACACATATAATATCTAATATCATGTATTATGAGTACGAGTACGAGTATGAGCAAACCCAAGAGTCAAGAGTAATGCATAATGTAATAGAATCATAAAACATGTATACCATGTGTGATTGTGTCATGTTATGTGTAGGTTGTAGATTGTAGATACTTGTATCAAAAGAACTGAGGAAGTATTGCGTTTTTTGGCGGGCTTTCCATTTCTACTTCCATTTTTAGTTTCCAGTTCTCATAACAATAAATGAAAATCATGAAATTAGCTGACTATTCTATCACCTATCACCATTCCGACAAGACATAAAACAGATTGAAAGCTATAAAATCACTCAGTTACAAGAATCAGGAATGAACTTGATCCTCATTCTATCCTGATTCAGTGTCTCATCGTGTCAATGAAATGACTGTGTAGAGTGTAGAATGTAAAGCGTATAGCGTGTACTTTGTATAGCCTACGGACTACAGATAGTGTAGACGGTAGACTGTAGACATTGCATGTAAAAAGAAGTTGTAGTGATCAAATCATCCGTTCTTCTTACTGTAACCTCGTTTCTCGTTCCTCGTTTCCTGAATTTTCATATCCATCTTTCTAAGAATGCGTTTCTCAGCCTATCCGATTTTCGAATACCTACCAAATAAAGGATAAAGGATGAACAGTGAACAATGAACAATGAGCTCCCAGGAAACAGACGAGACGAGCAGTCTTCCACCAGCGTTTGTCGTGGTATGTCAAAAAAGAACCAAGCACTTACCTCTATTTTTCTCTCATACATGCTCAATGCTCATATTTTCTATTTCTATTGACTATTGAATTTTCTTCCTATGTTCTCTTTGGATCTTCATTGGATCGGAAATTGAAAATCGGAAGCCCCTTTTGCCGTGACCTAAAAACTGGGAAAACATGGAATGTGTCCCAGTTTTTACCTTTGTGCTTCAGGTATATTGTTGTGGCAAATTCAAAGAAAAGACGCACCGATCAGGATATCGAATATCAAATAACATCAAACAGCAAGTGTCAAGTACCATCTTCATCATGTTCAAACTGTATGAAAGATGAAAGATGAGAAGCCGTGTTTTGCATACAGAAATATTATGCATCATGTATATTTTGAAATATTGACAATTTCAGGAATTTGAAAGTTTTGATGATAAAAAATCGATGAAGAATTCCTCAAATGCTCAAAGGCTGTAGATTGCATATTATAGCAAATACAAGATGAAGATAATGGATCCTTTTCCCATCCATCTCAATAGTTACACAGGTTATGTGATTATATAACACTATCGTTAAAAAATTGAATATTTAATACTGAAAACCACACAATGTAAAACATGAGCCATGTCATTCTCAATGCTCATCATATTACATTTACAAAATTATGTGGTGTGTAAAATGCCAACGAACCTGTCAATATTTTGTAGTAGTGTTAAAATAGGATAAAGATACATTGAAAATTGAAAAAGTAACAATACAACAACTTGACCAATATTTATCAAAAATACACCAAATATATTGAAAATTGAAAGGAAAAGTTCATAATTCCTAACTCATTGTAAATTTAAACGTCTGAATCGCAGTTGAAATAATTTCATATTCAGAGAGTTTATTGTTGGAGAAAATAAAAGTTAACATGTGGTGAAAGTTTATTTGGTATGATTATGATTACGATTAAAATCATTAATAGAATTAGTGGGGTTGGATTTTGGACTAGGATAATAAGACCGATAACAGTATCGGGAATACAAAAGACATGTGTCTTATAAGGTGTACGGGTATACATAAGGGGATCATAGCACAGCAGCGTTGCATCCGTAGTTTACTGGACATGGGATATGGAGAATGGAAAATTCAGCACTCTGGATTCTGGAGATTTATTATACCATATGCCTAATGCCGGATGCAGGAACTAAGAATAATGACTATTCCAACAAATGATTTGAATGATGAATAGATAATCCTATATACATCTACGCACGCTGCGCTCTAAACTCAGTCTACAGTCTAAATTCTGCATTTGTAATGGACAAATACCATCCTGATTTGCACACAGTAGGTTCGGGAAATTTGTTTGTACAAAACATGTACGTATCACATAATATTATTATGCTGTGCTATACCACAAACAAAGGAACTTTTGTTTGGTTAGCAAAAACTGTCTTGGCATGCACAAATTCTGTATTATTATGGAGAAAGCTGTATAATGTATAAGTAACACATCTCATATCAGCACAACATGATTCTATTCCTTCTTTATGCACAATGCACAATCCATAGATACGAATACGAATACGAACAGGAATAGGAATAAAACACCAATAACGAAACTATTGTTAGACTGTGTGATTAATCTTGTTGAATGCATTTCGGGTTTCATTGCCCCCATCTCATATCAAAATCAGTCCAACAGAATTTTTCTTCTTATTTTGCATATGCAAAATGCGCAATTCCGCATTTTTATCTCTTTGCAACTTTGGATTTTGGTGTGCAGAGTTCCGAGTTTGGAGGTCAAAGTTCGGAGCAATGCAACAGAAACTGTGACAGCTTCAGGAGTAAAAATACACGTGTACACGTGGATTAATTCAAAGAAGCACTCCATTTTCACTACATTACTGTTGACATCTACACATCTACACATCTACACAGTTGCTCCTTGTTTGTTTGTCCGTATTGTTTACTCGTATAACTACTACAGAATATGGACACTACTACAGAGTATGGAGTATGGAGTATGGAGTAGTAAACAGCTGTTTTCTCCGTTACAAAAAGGTATAAATAGAAAAAAAAAGACAAGATATGCATTGATCTTGAAATTGCATCGCATTTCCTCACCATCCCTTTCAAATTGCATTCATCTTGTGTGTAAGAATTTCTTGCAGTTTGTTTTTTTTTGCAGAGAAGTTTTGTAAACATATAGATATAAAACCGCATCCAGCTTTCAACTCTGTCAACTGTCATACAAAGACAATCCATTTTTCATGAGGATTATAATGCACCAACACTAACACCGAAAACAGCAGTGACATAAATAAGTCTTTGCAACAGTATGAAATCCTGTCGGTTGGATTACAGATGCATCCTAAGTTATACAGGATCAAGTTCCTTGGTTCTGGTTAGTTTCCAAACTAACCCTATACCGTATGCCATAGAAATATCAACTCTTTAGCACGTAGAACGTAGAACGAATCTCCAAAGTAAATCGATACTGTTTTAAAAACTTTTTAATTACGAGTGACATTTCACCATTGGTATTTAATTTAAAATTAATTGTTCAAGAATTTTGCTTGCTCCTTCCGCCGGTCGTTGTCGTTTGTCGTTGTTCTTTGGGCCTCATCTACTACATGTGCAATTTGTACATTGTACAATGTACAATGAACAAATGAATTACTGAGGATGAATGAGTCAAGTTATTAGTTATTAAACATCCTACACGAGTCCATAAGTCCACGAGTTGCTAATATCAGACTAACTACTGTATACTGTATGTAATAAGTAATAAGTAATTGTTGATCATTTGAACAATATTGGAACAAAACATGTACATGTACGTCTTGCAAAAGTGACAAACTAACTACATATGATATTTGCATACTTGGTAGAATTATTTTGTGATTAGGGAGTGATTAATTTATCTGGAACAATGTACTCGGTTTTACCCTTGTGGAAAACTTGTAAGGATGTAAGGATGTGGTTGCATTAGCAAGTTGTTGCGGAGCGTTTCCCTTGTTTTCGTACATCCATATCTACATCTACATCTAAGAGTGAAAGAGCTGAAGTAGCAGATGGGAGATGGGAGACGGAACTTGAACTCATACATCATCAATGTACTACAGTAGCATCTATCAACTAGCATGTCTAATATATTAGACTTTCGTCCTGCTATATCTACAATCTATATGTAGCTAGTTATATGCACTCTATAATAAATGATTGCTGATAGAAAATAGAAAATGGAAAGTGAAAGCACCAGTGATGTTGATACTGATATTGATATTGATATTGATAGTATGTGCACGCAAATACTTGTCTAATGTCCAATGCCTAATGCCTAATGTGTGCAAGAAAGGGGAGACAGAAGACAGAGGAAAACATTTATGACCAAGTTTTCTCCTGCACAATATTTTACAAACTTTTCCCCTTTACACCCAATATTTCACGGCATGCAACGTCCCCGTCCCTTCCAATCATGTATAATATGCGTAATCACAATATCGATGAAGTAATGCATCAATCAACAGAGTAATAACAATGCTTGTGCAAAGTGCACCAATTCGTCAGTGTCTTTCTTCCAACAAAAATTGTGTAAAGTCAAGAGCCAAGCCAAGTCAATTCAAGCCAAGAGTGCAATGTCCTTTGTTCCACAACTCTATTTGCATTTTCTTCTGATTGATGATTGCTTTATGTTTTCATAAAACTCATAATTTTCATATTTTCATATTTTTGTATCCGACCTAAAGCATTAACAGAACCTTTTTGTATTATTATAACAACCAAGTTTATCATATTTTTTTGTCATACTGTCGCTTCTCATTTTCATCACGCTTCCAAAAATAACCATTTGCTTCGGTTTTCAGTTTGAGTGTAATTTTACTTTTTATGTGGAGAAAAATGATGCGTGTTACTGAATATGTGTTGTAGTTATTTATTTCTCGCCCCCAACAAACTCGGAAACTCGGAATTATTGGCAAGTTATTATCTATCGTAAACTGCGTTATGTTTTATGCTACATAAATAAAATGAAAGAGATGCAGATGGATGGTAACTCGGTTCAGACAAGGATCAATAAAACGATTTAGCCGAAATAACAACAATTTTCATGGTAAAAATTTATGGAATATTCTTCTCTTAGCATCCAGCATCGAGCATGGAGCATCGAGCTTGGAGCATGGACAATAAACAATGAGTACGACAAGGCCAGAAACTAATAACTATTTAGACACGAATAATAAACTCCAGAATCCAGAACCAATCAGTATTTTTAAAGCCCACTCATGAAATTCTAACTACAAACTACAGCCTACCATATTTTCCTAAGCTGTCGTAAACTATAACAGATATTTTAGATTTTTGCACTTACAGCTTTTTTGAGATTGAGATAAATATTATTTATTTTCCAAAGAAATTTTTATCAATGGCTCAAAAAATTGGTGAGAATTCATTGTCCAGTTCAGTTCGGCTTTAAAGGAAAAACGTCTGCGGCTTCTAACAGTTAATGTTTAAAGCACTTTTGTTAAGTGTGCTACCTTAAGTGGACAGAAACAATAAAATTACAAAGCTTTTCAAAGCCACGATTATGTTTTCTATTTTATATGTATACATAGATTTTAAATGGATTTTGTAGCTGTACACTGTACGATCTGAACTTGAGACTTGAGGCTTGGGGATTTCAAACTAGATACTTTTGGTTTTTATATTGCAAGTTGAAAGAATGTTTTAGAGGGAGCATAGCAAAATCCGATTGTCAATTGTGAGACGTGCATACTTGAACTTTACACAAGATTAAAGCAAGGTCAATTCAAAAATTAAGAGTAGAAGATTCTGTATTTTTTTGAGAAAAACTAAAACCACAGACATGGACCTCGGAACTGCCGTAATTCTTTTGTAGCCAAGTAAATGCGTATCACACCTATCTTTTCTAGTTTACCTAGTATCTAAATAGTATCTAGGTAAATGGTCATAGGATTATGTAAGATTTGCCAACTCTAATTGCTCTGAAAGTTTTCCATTTAATAGAAATGGGTTTGCAATGTGCGATGTGGATTTTGCTTTGGCGTTGATTTTCCTGAAACTTTTACTGGTATTTACAAAGATGTTCTAATGGTTCTCTACACTAGTAAACGTATATTATTACGAAGAGTATTCTGAGTTGTGAGCAAACCGAGGATTTTATGCTTGATGCTACTTTTATGCAACCAATGTTTTTGCTTTTTGCAGACAAAGTAGAACCAGTAATCGTTTATATTTTAGATGTAGGGTTTCTTCATATACATAGTCACGAGTATTTCATTCCGTTCAATGTCAAATGCTACTAGTATGCATATTATAACATGTTGAATGAAATTTATATCGAGTATCGAGCCTTGGGCGTGTGAATTGTGACTCGGGAGTCGTGTTTAGTCTATTACACAACTTTCTGTTACTAGAGTTGTACATTTTCTATAGAGTGAGGTGTAAGTTTTACGGTACCTACACCGTGTAGGGAAGGAGGAGCAGAAGAACAGCAAATCCTTCTAAATTAGGTAAATCCTCCATTAAGAAAGATTTTGTAGGTATAACTATAAACAGTGAAAGTGAGATCATTCACCTGCTGGAACACATACATTTGATCTTCACTGTTTACCTGTGCGGATTGTGGATTGTGGAAGCACAAGGATAACCAAAAACCATGCTCTACATTCAATCTCTATTAATTATTACCCCTGACAAAAAACAAAGGCACAGAAACAAAGTAGAAGTGAGTGTGTTTTTAGTCTTGAATCTTGAGTCTTGATCCCGAGTCGAGGACTTTCCATTAAATCAAGGTGAAAATTAAATAAAATACAATATTTGTAAGGTACGTTGTTTAATGAGGGATTTATTTGGAGGTCTGAACTTCAGTTCAGGGTAATTTTATTTATATATACAATATGTACAAGCCTTTTTTCATAATATTTGCTACAACTTACAAAAACTATTCGTTTCATGTTTATTCAAAAAGATATTCAAAAGCATGATTTATTTTGTGTGTGTTAAAAACAGAAATAGGGATCAAAGTATTCGTCCAGTCACCAGTATGATTTTTATGAACAATAATAAATAATAAAATAAATGTATTTATATAAGAGTCAGTTTTCATGAGTTTATTTTAAAAGCAAACCAAGCCAAGAGTTAAAATATCAATGAATGACAGATTTTTAATCAAGAATCAAGAACCATATACGTATCAATACGTATGTGGAAATTTATAAATGATAAATATGGAAATTGACTTTGCTCACTCTGTGAAATTAATATTGCTGTGGATGTGAGAGACTTTGCCAAAGTTGTTCACTGCTCACTTCACACAGTACCTTCAAACTTCTGACTTTAATGACTATATTCTGCACTGTTTGCAATTTACCTGTACAGAATAAGGTAGACATTAGAATTGTGTCACAGTTCATTTCTCGTCCTTTTTCTACGTCTGCATTTCCCATGATCGGAATCCCAAAATAATTGAGCTATGGAAGAGAAAATGAATAAATAATGAATAGAAGCCGCTACACCATTCTGTCATAGTCAAATGAATACAGGAGTACAGACACACACGTTATATGGACGTAAATGTAGATAAAACAAAAGCCATCTAATATAATCTAGTACGTAATGCCCATGTCTCTCTTCTTTTATATAGTATGCCTTTAAATTTGATGCTGTTTTAAACTAGGTCAAATCCGATTCTTGACTATGTGTATAGTATATATGCATAATATTTTGTATGTGTACTATTATTTTTTACCGTTTACTCCAAATTCAACACCACAATTCCAAATTAAATTTAGCCCTCTCAGCACACAGCTCAGCACATTGGTATCCCTTGACGTTGAGCATTGGATTAGGACTTTAATTTTATATACTGTCTGATTGTCTGATGCTCACAGACAAAGCTCAACCTGTTTCATTTCCATGTGGTATACAGTACGTGTTTATGTTTACAATATACATATTTGGTTTATTTCCCTTGAAAGGTATCGAATGTCCCATGTCCAATGAACAGAAAGAAGCTGATTCTACTTTGTGAGTAAACCAGAACTTTGTTTTTCATGTTCGTCAACGTTCCTTTTTGTTTGGGACTTTTTACTTTTGGATTTTGGATATATAACGGTACACGTAATTGCAAATTCAATAGACATGAAAAAAGTAAGTTGGTCGTCAAAAATGACAACAAAACGTTTCCTCAATTTTGCTTAGAATAGCTCAGAACTCAAAACTCGGAATTAGAACTGTGTGCTGTAAATAATAAATTGCAAGCACTCTTGCAAAACTTTTACTCTCTTAGCGTTATCGAATGCAAAAGGAATGCATTGTACAGATTGCAACTGGAATTTTCTACTTTTATCCAGTATTATCTTGTGTCACCTCACAAGATTGGTTCCTCATTTGTCATTTGTATTTTCTTTGCCTATTGTATAGTATTATAAGAAATCCCAATCTCCAATGAGAAATCCAGTTCACGTCAGTTTGGTCAGTTTGTTTGTTCGTGATATGGCAGTGGCTGTTGCTTTATCCAGAATTATCTAGACAGAATTGGTAGCGTTGCATTTAAAGACTGTAGATTGTAGACGTTCCTCTTTTCCTTATTTCTAATTAGCTAGTTTGATGAAGAGTAAAGAGTAAATAGTCAGTCTAACTGAAGTATTTGTACTCTCTAGAACATGTAAGTGTATTTTACTCCGGCATCCAAGGGGTATTCGAGAGTTTGTAAATTCCGATATTCGGATTCAGGATTCAGATGAGCACCGCATGTACAATGTACAAAGTGCAAATAATTGTGGTTACCTCATTACCTCGATAGACTGTTCACTGTTCAAACAATTTGGGATCCAAAAAAAGGTAGGCAAAAGATAACATGATACTTGATACTCAACACTTATCGTGTAACATTGAACATTGAATGTATTGAATGTGAAGGCATCGGAGTAGAATGAAAGTTGAAAACTGTGGTAAGAGAAGTGAAAACAAGTTTTCTAATTTGACATGTTTACTTCTCATTTACTCGAGTATTCGACTACTCATGACTAAAATATACGCAGTGGTAGGTTGCGGGTATAGACTGTAGATTGTAGATTGTAGATACACTTCGACTCAAATTAGACTAGGAATACGAATTGGATACTCTTTGTAAATTTCTTGGAGAAGATAAACAAAATATATCTGGAGAATCAGCGGTATTGAGTATTGACAACCGACAACCGACAACTGACAAGTGCAAAGAATGAAACATGTGATAGTTGTTATCAACATTGACACATTGATATTTTACATTAATTCCTCAATACTCAAAACCAAAAAGTAGGTGGATAAATAATAGCATGCAAACAGCAGACATATGGCTTGTTTTTGCATTTTTTTGTATGCTCAATGCTCAATTATAAGAATCAGAATCAGCAGACAACTGCGTATTGAATCTTGAATTATCCGTCCCAATCGTTTTGTTTTTTGAAAAAAACTAATTATATTAACACACTCTGAACACTTTTGTGGATTGAATTAAATGATGTTAACTTATCAGCATTGAGCATTCCTGCTTTTATCCAACTTACTAAATACTACCACAGCAAAATAGAATGTTTTTCGGAAGTTATTTCATTAAAGTTAGCGTACTCACTACTCGCCATTTACGTACGAAGATAAAAGATAGAACTGCATTTGTGTGGCGGATTTTAGAAAAATGCTAATTGTGATTATACACGAGTTCTTAAAGAAGGGAAGAAGAAAAATAAATACAATCTACGAAAACAAGTTGTGGGTTTTATTGCATTGGGGAAGATTGACAGGTTTTGTAGAGTTTTGACAGACGCCAAACGGACTCCTTTCTCTCTTTCTCCGTCTCTCTCTTCCTTTCGCTCGAGTGAAAAAACTTGACTAAATAATTAATGAACTTGTTCCTATTTTTATACAGGACTGGTTACAGGTTACAGCTTGTGGATTGTGGATAGTTTTTAGCGGGCAGTTGAAGACTACTGTGCAATGTCGCAACTCTGATGTCCTTCGTCTCTGTTTTGTTTGCTATCCCACTCTTTCTTTTGCATACCAACTAAAAAGAGGCAATATCTATTTTATACTTTATATTATGTACAAAATACATGATAAAAACTTGCTACACGTTTCAATGTGTGTTGTGTGTAGCATATATATGCATTTTTCATGCAGGTTCTATTTTCTATTTACTTTTTACTGTTTACCATTGACACGAGCTTATTCTATTTTCTAGAATGTTAGGAAGAAGCCCGGTGTTCCATTAATCATTTTGTTTACACTATTTATCAATTTTTAACTGATATGAACAATTTACATTGAACATAGATTCCAGTTCTTTTATTGAACTTGAAGCACTTTTTGTTCATTGGGATAGAATAACTGCATTTGTATCTCTATGCTGTTTTTTCAAGCACATCTTATATTTTTTCGTGCTGTTTTTTTTATTAAAAGGAAGAGCACTTGCAAAATTTCAAAAGTGCTGACAAAGTGAAGTGAGTAAAATATTGAGCTCAAGCTCTAAGAAAAACACCAATATTTATACAATCAAAAATATTTATGAGTCATTCTTTTCCATTTTCCGTTTGCCATTCTCCAACTTCCAGGTGTTTTGCCGCACTTGTAAATCCATGTATTTCTACTAAAGCAAAGTGGACACTCCTTTCAAAGTTTTATTCAGTGATCAGTGACGAATGAAAAATATTATGGACTTTTTTTTGTCATACTGACCTTCATCAATCATCAATGATCAATATAATCAATCAATATTAATGTAAAAGATGGAACATTTTATATGTTATGACGCATTTCAATTTTGGAATATCCAATTTCTAGTTTTCTATGATTGATATGGGAACAAAAGGAAATACATAATAATAATAATAATGTACTGTAAACTATGAACTGAAATACATTTATAAGTCCTACTTGTTGTACCATAAAGCATAAAGGTATATGCGGGAAAGATCCGTCTGAGCCCTGAGTAATTTATTTTGAAAAAAAAAAGTTTCTGGTTCTGGTGCATTTTGAGTTTTGAATTTTGAACCTGTCTCTTATTTTTTGCATAAATAATAAATAATCACTTGCAGAATGCAGAAGCTCTGAAGTTGGAACGGCAAAAACATTAATAAGTTTGTCCGGTCTCCAGTATTACGATTAAAATGACAATGATGTATGATGCATTTACTGTGTACATTATGTATTATGTATTTTGTATGCATGAGTGATTCAAAAATATGTACACTGTATATAAACAAAACAACCTGAATTTCAGCCAAATGGCAACTCAGACCTGGAACCTGGAACCTGGAGCTTGTTTCCTGTTTTGTTCTGGATCATGAACCCATTCTCATTTCCCAAATCCCGAAACGACATACAAGTTCATTCCACTCTGAACGAAGCGTTTAAACAAACACCCCGAGTCTAGAGTCTAGAGTCTAGAGCCTAGAGTCTAGAATCTAGAATCTAGAGTCCAGAGTCACGAGTTTCGAGTGTTCAGAAACCTGAAATAAACTAAAAAATTTCATAGCACTCAAAAACTAATCTTTTTAGAGTGTACAAAAGTTCTGTGAGAGAAAGAAGAAAAGAACAACTACGAAACGGAGAAAGAAAACGTGTGTTTCAATTACAATAAAAAGCAATTTTTTATTTTGAATCAGAAAATTTTCTTTGCTTTTCTTTCCTCTGTTCCTCTTTTCTTTTATTACACATGAGAAAGCAAAGCCAAAGCCAAAGGCAAAGTCACCGCTCTCTATTCTCTACTCTCTACTATTTACAATTCACAATGATACTTTTGTTGAATGCTGAATGTTGAATGTTGAATGTAATTGTTGGTTGAAATTACATTGCGGCACATTAGAATTTATCGTTCTGATCATAATTTCTGATTTTCACACTTCCCTTGATATTATTCGGGGACTTTTGTTGTACACTGTACACTGTATGCTCTACGCTCTACGCTGAATATACCACAACTGCCTACATAAATGTGTTTAAAATGAAGACAGCAGACCAAAGTAGACGTCCAATTTGCAGTGTAACGTCCAGTGGCAAGTGTGAAAGTGTGCAAGTTGTAACTTAATGTAACACGTACTGTGGGTATGTTGTAAGTTGTAAGTGTAGTGTGATGAATTTACCCGCATGAACATGGATATCACGAAAACATGTACATCTCGTTCAATTCTTTATGCACGAAAACATATACACATTGTCTATAGCCTATAATGTACACAGTGTACATTTGCTTCACAGAGGATAGACAAGCGTGAAGACGGAGCTGGAGAGAGAATAGAGACTGGAGAATGGAGAATGGAGTGAAAGTGGTGGTAAAAGCGTGTGGATCTTGAATGTGAATGTGGATGTGGATGTAGACGCAAAACTCCGCCACACACAACTAACCATGCTCTACTACTCTACAAAGAAATCCCGGGTTTTTCCTGATGCCTCTTCAGTCTTTACCACCACCGCTCCGCATTGACAACTCAGTCAAGCTCCTTGACTCTAGATTCTAGATTCTAGACTACCTAATTCTTCAAGTGCATTACTTCTGTACCTCTGTGCTAAAAGCACATTCAAATCTGCACAGTGTAAAATGTAAAACTCATAGACTAAAATAAATTCAATATTCAAGTTACCTGAACTGTTGAAAATACTTAATATTTTGTATTTTGTATTTTGTTAATTTGCTGATTTGAACAAGTTGAGAAGATTCCTAAATGTTTAACAAAAAAATGCATCAAAAAGTGTTTTTATAACCGAGTTTTCAAGTCTTTTCATTCCCTGAAAACTCGTCATTTTGAAAAGAAATCTATAAATTATAAATCTTTGAGTAACCATTGACTAGAAAAATGTAAAAAGAAGGGTGAATAAGTGTTTTTAATTTAATAAAGTTTATTTTTTCATCCACTCAAAACTCTTAACATTTAAGAAAAAGAACAAGAACTAGTGAAAAAATGTCAGAGTCTGAGGCTGAACGAACCCGCTTTCATTTCCCTTGAATCTTGAAACTCTCTCTACTCTCTGGGGAAAAGTGAATCAAAGTGCTGAAATCCAAAGATGAATATGAATACAAATTAAAGGGGAATTTAGTAGCAAACTGAAATTTTTTTTATCCCTTCTTCGATAAAAACGTGGATATCGTAAATTGGATAGAAAGTTAATAGAAAATTTGTATTAAAAAGTTAGCAGATGAAAAAACTGCATTAAATTGATTCAAGTATAAAACTAAATACTAGACAATTCTCCCCAAAACAGTTTAAGTGATACAATACAAATACACAATACAAACATAACACATTAAGACATCCTCATTCCCATTCCCTTATTTTCACATTTCATTCCGCAAACAATTTAGATACATTTAAAAAATACACGAATAAATTCCAGTGCCGTTCAAAATTACGGTTACGATTATGGCTGAATCTACAATCTACAATCTACCGCGAGAGAAGCTACATTTCGAGTAGAATTTCCACTTTCAGTGTACAACTAGAACCAAAACCAAAACCAACTAAACTGAACTCAAGCAGTGGAACCAGAGCAAAGTTTTCTTTGAAGACAAAACATTTAGAGGATACTTGAGGAATAGAAATATCTAGCTGTAGTGAGTGGAGTGTGGAGTTAAATAAGGAGGAAACTTTGGATTTGGATTTGGATTTAATCGTTCTCTCAGCGTATATGACAGTGCCAGTGGCTGCCGGTACATTGTCGATAAGACAACTTATCCATCTACATCGCACATCTAAACATCTAAGCATCTAGGCATCTAAGAGACTGGATTCTGGAAACTGGGTACTTTCTACTTTCTACTTTCTATATATAGTTCTTTAGACGTCCACATTCCCATTTCCATTCAAATATGTAAATGCAAAATTCCTTTTCAAATGCTTTCTTCCTCTGCGTCCTCATCTTTTCTTCCTCTTCATCTTTTTTTTGACTGTCCTGAGGCTCCAAGCTGAAAACTCAAAGCCCACACACTGACTCTCTTTTGCATGTATAATGTATAGTGTACAGTGTACACTGTACACGGATATTGTAAAGTTTACAGAGGACTGGCTCGAATAAATGTAAATTTAATATAAATATAAATACAACTTGAGACTTGAGACTTGGACATTGGACATACAACATACATCCGCTTTCTACTTGTATTTTCTAGTTTCTAGTTTCTACTTTCTCTTGTCTCGTACTCTTTTGAAATCAGTAGAGAAGTAGAAATGATGTAAAAGAAGGCGGAACGGTGAAAGATGGACATTTAAATTCAAAACCAGTTTACAGTTTACAGATTCATACAGATTTCAGAATTTCAGAATTTCAGTCCTGCTCTTCTCTCATCCCGCAGTATTACATGCGCAAATTTACAATACAGCACAGTCCAGCACTTTTCCCCTTTTCAATGCAATTAATTTGAAATGTGAATTTGAATCTCGAGTCTTGAATCTAGAATCTAGAATCTAGAGTCTGAAATCTTGAGACTAGAATCTAGAATCTAGAATCTCGAGTCTTTGCTGAGAGAATTTCACGTGAAATAAAACTATTAGAACGGACATGTACTATTATTTGTAGTGTAGTGTCGTGGGTTTGGAGTGTACATCTTTACATAAATAGTCGAGTCCGACTTGACCTGACCCACTTTCAAGAATTCTTCACATCTCCCACATTCTACGTCCTAAACTCTAAACTCTAAACTCTACACTTTACATTCAACTTGGAACATCCGACATCCTGCAAGAATTTCCATGCATAAACGTTCCTGGAAATTTTAAACGGGAATAATCATTTGACTCAGACGAGTCTCGAGTCTCGAGTCTCGAGTTTCTAGTTTTCGAGTCTGATTGCTGATTTATGCGAACCAACTTTGAATCTGGGGCACGGTTTTGGTCCTGTTAGCTTAACTTAAGCGAGGTATAGTGAAAAGCAGTGAGAATGAAAGTGAAAGTCACAAACAAGAAGAAGAAACAACAGACAAAAGATAGACAATACCGTACACAAAACACAATACAGAGAAGACAGTCCCGCTTCTTGATTCTTGCTTCTTAATCCCTAGAGCGAATTTGGATTTGGAATTGGATTGGCAATCGGTTCTCATTGTCCTAGGTCTGAATTTTGTAAACTGAGTCCATTTTCATATGCCTTTCTATTTTCTATTCATTTACTATGCATTTTCTATGCATTTCGGATTTTGAGTAACAAATCATCAAAAAATAATCAAAAAATAAAACAAGATCCTAAATGTAAAAAAAGAGTAAAATTTCACCAGATTAAAAATCACTTGTCATTTTGACACAGTGACAGCTGAAAAAAGGAAGAACAGACAGAAAATACCGAGAATTAGTAATTTACATTACGGCGTAAAACTAGAGAGCGACGACAACGACAACGACTACGAAGACGATGAAAACGAAGACAGAAAGTTTCAAAGCGACTTATTGGAAACTGTTGTTCGTACAAGGGAAAAGTGTTTATTTATTTATTTACTTTTGTAGCAGATTTAGACATGTAAACAAAAAACAAATAGGAAAGAAAATACAGGGTAAAATAGTGAGCGCCGTCTCATTTCTGTCTGTCTCAGTTTCAGTTTCCGTCTCAGTTTTACCCAATCTGTATATTCTACATTCGCTTCGAGAGAAGAAAAGAAATGAAATTCAATTCTTTCCATTATTTCTCGTCTTGCATCTTCAACGTTGTCTACGACTACGATTACGACTACGACAACGACTTTGATATAAAGTGAAGACAAGTTAAGTGGAAAGGCAAAAGAGGAGAAAAAGAGAAGTGTGATGTGATCGCTTGACACACTTTCAACTTTTTATTTGAATTTGAAACAGTGAGACGGGAACACAAATTGTTCATACAGATAGTTGGTAGTTCGTAGTACAAACTAGAAACAATATCACTGTATTGCTCTCCTCATTTACACAAACTTTGAATAAAACATTGAAAACTATGGTAAACGTAAACGTAGAGAAAAAACAGAGCCATAGCTGCGTCAAATACGACGACCGACCGAGCAAATGATAATAATTTAGTTTGTTTTGCCTTTTGTCCTGCTTTCCTTTGAACAGTGAACGGTGAAAATTGAACCAGTATATAAAAATCCATGGACCATATTGACGAATATTATTTGACAATTTGATATGATATGAATTTTTTCCTCATTACTTTTGAATCTTGAATCTTGAGCCTTGAGTTAAAAATGTGTAAAACTAATCTACTTTTCCTCCAAAACATTTTTATTTAGAGCACATCAGTTGATCCAGCAGGAAGAACCAGAATCAGAACCTCAGCAAAATACAAATACTCGACAGTTTAATTCTACTTTCCTACTTTCAAGTCCAACTTTGAACGTCCTCAAAGAATACTTCAAGTAGAAATGTAGATGTAGACAGAGGCTGAAGAGAATAAGTTTCATGGTTAAAAGTTCCCACAAACTTTCTCTTCCACTACGCACCAACTATCTGTTATCTACTCTGTAATACACCTCAGAAATGTAATAAAGCGCTCAGAGTTGCGTAGAAAGTAGTCTTTAAATTAAACCTCATCAACTCTACACTTTGGATTTGTAGAGAAAAAACTTTTCTAATGACAGGTAAATGTGAAATCTTGTGTAATTACCCTAAACCCTCAAACCTCAAACTAATACGATAGCGTCAATTGACCCTCAAACTAAACTAAATGGAGAATGGAGACTGGAAACTGGAAACTATTAGCTGATGACTATGAGCCACAAACCGGAAACTCCCCTTGTATTTAAGTGATATTACAATATTACAGTGATACTGATACTGAAAAAGGTATAAAAACTTTGATAAGATGGAAGGTCACTGGACAATATTATTTGTGCTAGCCCTCCTCGTCATACCCTACTCAAATGATGGCAAGAGGAACGATGGACTAAAAACAAGTTTCATTTCTTCTTCCTTCAAAAATACAACAACAACAACAACAAAAAGCCCACTTCTCCGTCCACTTACGTCATTGATTGGCAGCAAGGAACAAATATCACACGTAAGTTCAAAGTTCAAGTTGACAAAAGAAAAATGAGTTAAAAAATCAAAAAAGTTTTAAAAACTATTGAAATTGGAGAAAAAAATATTGTAGGCGTTGATTTTTTAAATTTGGGGCGACTCATTTGGTATAAACTTTTTACCAGCTGTATCTTTAAATTGTATAATTTTTTTGATTTCTTTTGTTGATTAATTTTGTGAAAACAGCTGGATAAAGATGATTCGGTGGATGAATCTGTGAACGAAAATGTGGACGAATCTGTGAACGAAAATGTGGACGAATCTGTGGACGAATCTGTGGACGAATCGGCGTATGAATTGGTGGATGAGCGGACTTCACCCTCCTCGTATACGTACATGGGTTGTGAGGGATCCAACAACAATTTTAATGAGACAATCAAAATTGGATTCCTCACGCCGTACAATCAGAACCAATTCAGTCTGGGAGCCATCATCATGGCCGTTGAGTTGATAAATAGCAATGACTCATTATTGATGGGAAGAAAACTGGAATTCGTCGCAGCGGACATCGGCACGTAAGTCAACAGATTCAAATTTCAAATCTCTAGTCTCTGGTTTCTAGTGATGATGTCTACTGTCTAGTGTCTAGTCTAGTGGTAATCGACACATATCAAATATCAAAATAAGCCTTTTGAAGAATTGGAGTAGAAAACTTTAGAAGAAAAGTTTCAATGTTTCTATAAATGTTGACTTATTTGTCAATCCAAACCACATCACATGCATTACAAATCTGAATCTTGAATCTTGAGTCTTGAGTCTTGAGTCTTGGGTAAATAATGTGTTGAATGTTGAATGTTTAATATACTTGAGTATTGAGTTGACAACGTTGCGGCATTGGAATTTGGAACTGGCAGCGAGCTACAACCACATTTAAATTTAAATCACGTCAGTAGGCTTGACGATCAACTTCGACTTTGACTTTGACTAGACTTAGTAATTAATAGACAGCACAGTCAAGTAGAGAAGACCAAAAATCTCTGTCTACAAGGTAGACTGTAGATTGTAGATGGTAGATTTTAGATTGTCTGCAGTATCTAGTTTCTATGCACACAAAGACATGGAGAAAGATTCAGATCCAGACCTAGATTTAGAATTAGAATTGGATTTAGATTCGCTACCCGAAATACGAAATAGGGAATCTGGAAATGTGGGAATTTACACGGTGGATTAGATAAACATTCACAGATTCAAAGAGTGGAGTGTGCAGTATGCAGTACGTATTGATTACCAAATTGATTGTGACACTAACCAGGAAATATCGGGCGAGTTAATGAAATGGTTTATGAATCCAGAGTACAGACAAGAGACTTGAAAGACTCGAAGACTGGAGACTGGAGACTGGAGACAACCGACATACAAACTACAAACTACAAAATACAAAATACAAACCAACCCACTCTTTCACAATAGAATTCAAACTCTAAAGCTATTCAGTGTACACTGTACGCTATATAGTTGAAGGTTTAATGTTTAGTGTTTAGAGTTTGGAGTCTGGAGTTTAGGGGAACTTTCATTTTCATCTCTGCCAATATTCAATATCCAATACACATGACATTATATGGTATTTACTACCGTGTACAGTGTACAATAGATTTACCTATATACAAAATACATGTCTCTTCCTTTAACCGCAGTCACATTATCTCTACAATCAATTTAAATTGTATTTTACGCGACGGGAGCTTCCATAAAATATTTATTGTTGTCTCTACATTCTACATTCTACACTCTACACACTACACACACAACATATAGTCACCGCCAAACATCGTTTGACGTTTGAAGAATTGGTTTGGGATTCAAAACACATCTTAATAATTGCTTATCAAATGATACGTATTCCAGTATTCCAGTCGCCGACTACCTAAATATATGCGGAGATGGGAAAACTGTAGGAACATCATTGATTCTCTGGAGCTCGGAATAGGTTAGGACAAAAAACATAAAATGTGCATAAACGTTTTCAATTTTCCCCAATAAATATTTTTACCCCACCAGACACCATTTCGGAGAAGTAGAACCTTTATTTCGTCTATGTAGATTGTAGATCAACTATAATATAGACATTCAAAATTGGGCTGCCCATTGAAAAATGAAAACCATAAAATGCAGACCATGATCCAAAATGGAAACTTATCCAATTTTCCATAATGTTTATTCACGGATTAGGAATTGAATGGTACTACAAATTACGAATTACGCAGGTTCAAGCCTCAAGTCTCAAAACTCAATTCCTATCAAAGTTGTTGAGAATTATTCCAAGTTCTCAATTCTCAGTAGTCAACACTCAACACTCAGTATCCCCCAAATTGCATATTGTGTATTATCTAGATATGTCTAATGTCTAGATTCTAGATTCTAGATAGCCTTCAATTTTGAGTGGTCGTTGAAATGCCCGAAATACGACAGATTAAAGGATATGACAATGTCAACAGCTATTTTCACCCGTCTATACAATATACAATATACATGATAGATTGTAGATTGTAGATGCATACCTTGTTAATTCTGGGTATTTTGTCACAACAGTTTACTTTTCTCTCTTCTCTCTTCTATTCATCAACAGCGGAATGTGCTTGGAGTTTACAGTAGAATTTAGACAGTTAAAACAGTCAAAGAAAGTATTTTCACGTGATACCCTCATGTCCAAAAACAGGGGAAACATGGAGGGAATGTGAGAGTGTTTGTGCTAAGTTTTCAGGCGGAACGTGTTATGTATTTTGTATTACGTAAACAATATAAACACAAATGCCCTTAATCTTTAATCCGGAATTCGGATTTTGGATTTTGGATTTTAGCTCATTGAAAACTTGTTAAAAGTTACAAAGTTCTTTTAAAGTAGGTGATTTAAATTCTTTTAAAAGTTTTAGGATACATTTATTCTTCTCAGTAATGAGGAGCTTGTGATTTAATTTATGATTAAAGGTGGCTTGAAAAGCAATAAAAATAGCAACACAGCAGCTGTATCATATTCCATTTTTGACGTAATGCCGTTAATGAAAACTAGGAACTAGGAAGTAGATGAAAATTAAAAATATAGGTGTCGAAATGAAAGTTACCACAAATCACAAATACTAGACACCAGACACCAGACACCAGAAAGCAGAACAATTTGAATACAAGTGACGACAAGTCATTTTCAATAGGAGACATTTCTTTGTTAAAAAGTGTTAGCATCATTTTTCTATGTTTTTCAGATTTGCTACTGACGCAGATTCAAAACAGTCCAACCCTTTGTCCATTCGAATAATGACGGAAATGTAAGTCCGTTTCAAATTTCAAGTTTCACATACATGTGTATGTGATAATAATAAAATCTGTAGTTAAATTTTCAACGTTTCATTTAACCGCAAATTCAAATAGTCATCCGAGTCTCGTCGGTAGTCAAACTTAAATTAAACATTAAACATGGACCGCTGATCAAAGTAAAATAAAATGTCAAGTACTGTGCAAACAAACCATTGATTATTGATCATCTGATAATTGTCCTTTGTATGTTGTATGTTGTGTAGGAGAGACAATGGAACGGTTGCTTTCATCGGTGGACCAGAAGATACCTGCACTTCAGAAGCACTCGTGGCAGCTGCATGGAATCTTCCCATGATTTCATACGTAAGTATTTGATTTTGATTTTGGTTTTCAACCAACCCTCACCCATTGAACCCATCCATTGAAAATCGTGCACAGATCGTGTATAGATGATAGATATTTGCATAGCCAACCCAACCAGTGTTTATTCAGTTATAGCCTTGAACTTTTGAATTTTGAATTCTAACGGGAAGAATATATAGAATATAGAATGTGGATTCAATTAATTATTGCACTAATCCAAGTCACATACATCCGGATTCCGCATACGTAGAAGGTAGAAGATTTGAACACGTGAAGAGACGGCCCAAGGCAACTGAACTTTTAATTTAGATTCAGGTGATTTCCTTAATTTCCCATCGTTTTTTTTCCTTTTCAAGTTGAGCAAAACCCTGCTCATTTATTTTTAGAGAATTTTGCTTTTTTGACATCAAGCTTATCTGGAATCTGGAAACCTGAGCGATTTTTGATTTCCAGTGTGCATATTCATTCCAAACATTGGACATTAATCAGTTTCAGTGAAAGTTTTGGGCGATTTTCACTCTAAGTCCAAGTCAAGGAAAAATATTTAAATTCTTGTCATCGACTATGATAAATACATGCTATTTGATATTTGATATTCTTGTAGTAAAAAGTTGTGTAAAAAAGGAATAAAACATTAGAAATTAAGACCCAGGAAAGGTTCAGTCAATTCTAGATTCTAGATTCTAGAGTCTAGAGCCTAGTTAAATTAGGTCATCAACATCTCGTGTCACCAACTTAAATTATGATTATTACCAGAAGTTTCCCTCTGAGCTCTAAACCTTTGGAATCAAGAGTCGTACTTGCTGATTTTCTTCCATGTGGAATGTAGAGCGTCGAGTGTAGAAACTAAAGTGTTGATGCAGTGTGCAATGTGCAAACATGCTCTAGAGAGATCCCGAATTTTTCGGAAACGACGCATCCCAGCTGTCACTTCCACTCGATGAACACGGTTTCAAATTTACTCCTTTCTAATTATATAAAAAATTAGGTAATTTCCTACAGGAATTACAGGAAGCTTTATTACTACTTTTCATATTAGCAACTGACTTTTTGTCTTCTCGCCTTTACACATTTTCACATTTTCTTTCTTCCTCTGCATTTATTTGCCTTGCACTCATCAGTTTCTCTGGACTCTAGCCTCTGGGTAAAAAACAGAAGACTACTGGAGTTTCCAGTAGTAATTAACGCGAAATGTTAAATTTACATGAAAAATTTCCACGTTTCCTTGAATTTCTAGCACTGTCATTTGCTATCATAAAATAAGATGTAAAAACTCGAAAACTCCAAAAAGTCATCTCATTCTATATAATAGCAAAGGAAATTTGTATTATCAGCCGTAGACAGCCGAGATCTCTACTGTTTCGCTCTTCAGAGCTCATCAGTACGGCACAACTACACACGACGAGGTCAAAGTTGAAACTAAAATGAAAATGAAAAAGGGACTCTTTCACAAATTCACATAGCCAACTCCATAGTCATCTCATTCTCATCTTTCGGAGACAATATAATTAATTGATGATACATCCTTGACATTTTCCGGACCATTTCCTGAAGTGGGAAAGAGAAATCTTGAGGAGGATAAAATCTAAGAATTCTATAAGTAATTCTTAGAGAATTTTCCATCCACTTTTTTACTTGATCAGTGATCAAAAGGACCAAGACAAGAGTTCCAAGTATCAAGAAGCAAGAAGCCAATTGGTCGGTAGAGGAAAATTCTTGTTATTGTCTATTATCGAACGATGAGAGATAGTAGATAAGACGTAATGGTAAAACTTGAAGCTCAAAGCTCAAAGCTGAAAGTTCAAAGTTCTCTGATACGGTTCATCATTCAGCCATAACTTACAAGAGTTACTTGTCAGCTCTATCCAACCGATCAGTCGTTTTATTTGGCTTATCTTTGATTTTTTGATTTTTTTCATCTCAGTTCAATGTCCAAGGTTCAATCATTGGCTAATCATATAGCCATTTCAGAAGCAGTTCTTCTTAATTGCAGGTTGCAGTTTGTAGACTGTAGATTGTAGATCAACTGCGAACTGGGAAAGATAAAAAATGGGTAGATGATAAAAAATGTATGAAAAAAAGCTCTGATGCGGTTGCTGGTGCATATGTATTACTTGGAAAATGGGAAGGATGTTGATAGGAAGACTTCAAATTTCAAATGCACTGTCATCCTCATCTTCCTCTTCATTTTCCGTTTCCCTTTTCCCCTTTCTCTCTCCAGTTTCTAGTTTCCAGTTTCCAGTTTCCAGTGCCAAAAAGGAAGGCACATGTGTGGCTGACTTTTAGATTGTAGTTTGATGATTACTTTGCAAGTTCACGCTCGTGTTCAGGTTCAATTTAAATGTTCATATCCGCCATTGGCCACAGATCAATCTTAACTCTCAAATCTCGAGCAAATTTTACGCCTTGTTTTTGAACCATCCTTTGCCTTTTTTCCCAAGACGAGCATTCAACCTGGAACCTGGAATCTGGAATCTGGAGTCAAGAACCGGGCGATTCTATCTATTATCTATCTATACTTTATGATTTTTCTACGAAATGTTTCAACTTTGAGCTTTGAGTACTGTCTACGGATTTTTGACTGTGAGTACTCAAAAACAAATGCTAGACTATAGATTCTAGGCTCTAGAATCTAGACTCTAAATTCTGGGCAGATCAGAGTTCAAGTCCATAAATCTTTGATCAGCACGCCAAAAAAGGTGATTGTAAGAAATATGAAAGAGAAAGTGTGTTTGTCTGTATTGCACACTGCACATACAGTTCAAGGGAAGGAGGAATCAAATGGCAAAGCTTTTAGATAAAAAAAATTTACTTTATTTTTTGTCCATACTTCATTCTTCATGTTCTATATGCTCTCTAGTTTCTAGTTTCTGCTCTCTCGTCTCTAGTCTTTTTGACTGTTTACTTTGCGCCTTTCCACTAGTGTTACAATATTATGAATGGTTATCTTTGGTGACTGGTGACTCTTCCAATCTCCTCGCCTTTCAGATAGATATCTACTGTACGTTCTACACACTGGACAATGTACACACACACACACCCAATTGGCAACTAGAAATAGAAATAGAACAAGTGTCACAGTCAGAGTCAAGCTGCTTTTTACATGTACAAGAATAGACATTAGACATTAGACATTAGACAATAGACACATTCTAAATACAGATAGATTGTCCTGAAAAAGTCCTGAGAGATGAGGAGCTGAGAGAATCCAGTTCGAAAGAATAATTTTATGGGTTCTACTGGATACTGGCTAGAGGATAGAGGATATCATTTTACAGTGTGTGTTATATGAAACTCCATTTTTTATCCACATTTAAGACTTTCCTGTCAACGAGGATGATTGCGATGGTGATGACAACGACTAAGAGACTAAGACGACCCTAAACCCCAAAACCCTAAACCCTAAACCCTAAACCCAAAACTAGGGGAAAGTGTGTTGAGACAGAGAAAAAGGAGCGAGCTATTTTTACACAGTCATCCTGAGGAATTATTACTATTACTTTGTTCTTTGTTGTCCTGTATAATGTAGTGGAAGTAAGGAGTGTGAGCTGCAATGTGCATTGTATTTCATGAGTTATAAGTTATACGTTGGACGAGGCGAGGTCTAGCCGCTTTACTTTCATTTCTTCTCTTTTCCATCCCATTCCCTTCGATTCTATGTCACTCTGTATTGTGTTCTGTTCCCTTCATCCTTTTTACTTTTTCCTATACTGCACCACTACCAATAGAATCAGCATCATTTTATTTTCCTTCTCACTTTCACTCTTCCTTTCCCTTTCAACTTCCTCTTCCTCTTGCTATTTTCTATTTTCCCATCTCTCTATCTGTCTATCTTTTTCTTTGGTATTCTTTTTGTTACTGTTATTGATACTGATATTTCGACTACGGCTACGGTTTACGGTTAACAGCTTAAGGTTTGTATTTTGTATCATGATACAAGATACAAAAAGATGCACGCATGTATCACAATTATATGAAAAAGATTGTCTAGATTCTAGAGCCTAGAGTCTCGAGTCTAGACTTTTCTGACTTTCTTTTTTTGATCAAAGGATTTTTGATAGCATTTTTTGATATGTGTATAGATGTGTAGATGGTAGGTGAATGTAGAGGAAAAGTAGTACAAAGATGATCTATTGATGTTTTTTCTTGTCTGGGAGACAAAATAAAGGAGAAAAAGTACATCTTTTGAATAGAAATGTAATAAAATAAAGTAAAAGTATATGGATTGTGGACTGTGGATCGTAGATCGTAGATACAAATTTGTTGGGCATTTTTTTATTACACAATACAATTTGGACTAATCAGAGTTGCAGAGTTGCAGAGTTGCTAGGCTGGAACAAAAAGTCATTTATTAACTAGAATTTTCCAAGAATCACAATTCACAATCCACCATGAATCACAGCTTGACTTTTCCGTTGTCGGTTGTCAGACAGGTCGGAAATGTCGAAAAAATAAACCGAGTGAGTGATCTGGACTCTTATTCTTTTTGAGTTTTGAGTTTTGAGTTTTGACTCAACTCGTTTTTCTTTGACGGATATGACTTTCTGTTTCCTTTTCCCTCTTTGACTGACCGATGACCGATTACCAAAGTTTTATTTTTAACTTTTCCCAATGTCCAATTTCCGATTTCCGATTTCTGTTGGTTGAACTTGGAGTTTTGAGTAAAATGCAAAAAAAACTTTAGAGTCAAAGTTTTTTAATAAGAGAAGAGGCTTTGACATTAAAATTGGCAAAATATAAAGACAGGCAACATGAAAAGCTTTCGAATTGTAAATTGTGAATTGTGAATGTCAAATGATGCAAAAAGAAAGGGAAAGCCATTCCATTTTCAGGAATGTTTGGCCATGAAATGGTTTTTTTCGTGGTTTATGACCAGAAGAAATTCGAATTCGTGAGTCGCGAGAGGAAGGAGAAAGTGGAAAGCGGTAGAAAGGTTTTTCCAAATCGTTATTGACATAAACCATTTGGCAGCACTTTGGGCTTCAAATTAGAAATATTATTCCTGGCGTGATGAAACTGTCTACCGTCGACTGTCTATATCCAATACAGAATCTAGAATCTAGAATGTGGAGAAGAATGAAGAATGGAAGCACTTTAAGCCGTTTTTCTCTTTTCCTACGATATCTTTTATCTTCAGTTATTGTTCCTTTGGCCACAATCCACATCCACATCAACATCAACATTCATTCCACAATACCGCCAAATACAGAACGTACACTGTACAATGTACAAGGTACAGGACATCAATTTAATTTATTAGATTTATCGTCAGCTCAAATCCTGGATCCTGCTGTTTTATCCCTAACACATGAGGCAAAACACAAACTACATTTTTTCCTCCAAATTTACTAAAAACAAGCAACACACACTTTATAAAATCTACCATAAAATGTGGGGAGAAAGAGCAAAGTTTTTTGTTGAAAAATGCAAAATATTATGGTACATTTATCGCAAAAAAGTGTGTCAAGTGTCAAATGTCAAGTCGGCGTTTGGAACTGGGCCGTTTCTTACTGAACATTAAAAATTGAAAACAGTCAGTTTCCATGAAAACTATTTCTGCACTTGCAATTTCCAATTGACAAAAGATGTAATTTGCGGATTGTCAATTGTAAAGCTGGCGTCCAGTTTTCTGACGAATTGAGTATGTTTCTTTTACATTTGCCTTTTGTCTTTTGCCTAAAGTTCAAACTGACTGTGAGTAGGTTTTTGGTGTTTGAAAATGACATGACCAGTTAATTTGCATGTTTTTCTTTGGACTCTTTGCATACGTTCTTTTTGCATCTCATATCTCATTATCTCATCATTCTTATTTTCTGTACAAAAGGGGAAAATGGTGTAAATTATTTGTCTTATTTGCTTCTAGAATCTAGAATCTAGAAATTATGCATTTTATACACACAGTTAAAATTGGAAGCACAAGTGAAATAATTTTGCTGCTGAAAATTCCAATAGGCACAAGCGTTCTCAATTCTCAACGTTTTATCCTTTACTGCTTTTATGACTTTTGTGAGACAGTGGAAAACAATTTAGTTGATCATTTTTTTAACTGGTAGTGCTTTAAAAGCTTCGAAGTGTAATCGCCACCCACACCCACACACTCTATATGTTCAACACAGGAATCCCAATTCATAAAACCATAAAACAGGGGGGAAATAAAAATATTTCTTTTTTTTTTTGAAATTGCAAAGGCTTTTACATGCATAAAATAAATGGAGCAAAAAATATTGTGGTGATAATAGCAATAAAAAATAAGAAATAAAACCTTTGTCACTTCTATCACTTCTGTCTATGAATGATGAAAGAAAAATAATTATCAAACCAAATATTACAAATTCAATATTCAATACCAAACCCTCTTCCTAGTAAATGTTTCCATTAACTGTAAATGCCATTGTAAATAAAAATATTCCTCCAACAGAATATAAAACTCGTGGCGTCATTTTGTTGGCTTCTAAGATAATGTAGTTTGTGATTTCATTCAAATGAAAAAGATTGAAAACTTTTGAAGATGAAAAATAAAATACGTTTTTTCTCTTGTCATAAGTTTTTCCCAGAACAAAACAAAAAGCACGATAATATGAATAATAATAATAATTAATTGAAATTGTTCTTTTGATTGTATTGGATTTTTCTTTTCTTTTTTTCCTAGAAATGTTCCGACTACCAAGTTTCTGACAAGAAGATTTATTCAACATTTGCCAGAACACTGCCACCCTCGTCCAAAGTATCAAAAAGTGTGGTAGCACTCCTCAGAAGATTTGAATGGAATCAAGTTGTTCTCGTCATTTGTCAGCGATGGCATCGAATGGTGGAGGCTTTCAAGGTACGTGCTTATTTAATACGTAATATGCAAAAAGTAGTAAAGCGTAATGAATTTTTATTTTTTATTCTTATTATTTAAGGAAAAAATTATTCTGTTATTCTGTGTATTTTTTGTATGAGTTTTGATCATGCAACTTTATAAAATATCAGAAACAATTTTTATTTTAATTTTCAATTCACTTTTGTTTTTATGCTTTATCTATGAAATATGCAAACAGCGGGCATAATCCAATTATTTTGCTTCATGTCACGACAGCTTCGAGCTCTGAGCCTCGAGCAAAGAAAAAAGAGCAAAGTTTACTTGAGAGTAGAATTCCGGGGATTTGCAGTGAATATTCAAATATTTTTTGATGTTAGAATATCGGTTATCGGTTATCAGTTGATGCTGGTTAAAAACAATCAGAAACAAAAAACAAAGAAAAGCTTTCTTTGAGTCTTGTTTTTCTTGAGAAAGGAAAAGTGAGCGCGAATAAAATTAAAAAGATTGTTTGCTTTTTAATTTTATCTCTAATCCCTATTTCCTATGCATCAGAGTTCTTTGTACATTGTACATGTGTGTGAAAAAATTATCTTAATTTTTACTTCAAGTTTGATCATGTTACACAACTTTTAAGTGGGCAAATTTTATTGTTACATTTCTTTGATGTGTTTCTATTTACTGCTTTCAATTTACAATTTTCAAGTGTGTGGAACAAATAATAAAGATTAGGTGATTTTACTACACATTTATGCACATGTAGAATGTAGGAGTATTGTGAATTGTGAATTGTGAAAGTAGGCCGATGATTATTACTATTGCTGTTCATTTGTCAGTTGTGAGTTGCCAGTTACCAGGTATCAGGTACAGTTGAGTTAAGAACAGGCCTTTCCAACTTCCAAAGAACTAACTCATGCAAAGGTGGATAAAAGACAAAAGACACCTAGAAACCTAGACTGGCAACTTTGGCCACTTGAAACAACTCTCAATTCGCCAGACCGTACACGATTAACTAATTACTTCCGCATGGGATTCAAAATGGCAAATTTCCTTAACTGTCTCCAGTCTCCAGGCTACAACGCACAACACAAACTTGGACAAGAAACTTAGAACATCTTGCCACAATGATAATAGACCGTAGAACGTAGACCGTAGATTGCCCAACATTCATTTCATTATTGTTTTCCCAGAGAGCGACAGAGAGAGAGACAACACATTTGTACAAATATATAGAGAAAAGTCTGGGTTGTGGAGAAAGTAAATTAAAATAGACGTCGCAGTAGGAAGAAGCTGGATGAAATCAACTATTTGTACTACAAAATAAAATCACATCAGCATTTCTACCTCCACAACGTTGCACATTGCACATTTTACTATGCTTTGTACGGTCCAAATAATAATAAACATGAAGCGCACACCGTTTAACAATACGTTTATGTTTATGTGCAAGCCTGTGTAAAGTTTATTTGGAATCTAGAATCTAGATCAAGCTTCAAGATTCAAGCATGTAAATCTAAAGTCAACTTTCACTTTCTTTCATTCTACAGTCTACAGCCTTTTGCTTTTGTTTTGGTAATCCAAAGTTCTAATTTTGACCCGACTTCCGTTTTACTTTTCCTATTGACTTTTTGTGATGTCTTTTGTTTTTTCCTGTTTTGAGCTTCGTGGTTCGTGTTCAAGAATGAAAAATACAGCTAAATTTCAATATTTTGCTCGTCCCCTAGTTTCCTAGTTTTTCCGTTAGTAAGTTAGTATCAGTATTCATTAGAGTCATGACTCAAGAGTCATAAGCATGGATATTGGTGCATTGTTCTCAATTCCAAATTCCAAATTCTACGTACAAAATGTATCTGGTACATGAATGCAAAACAATAGACAATACAAATCAGAATTTAAATTCTCAAGCACATAGCACATATCTTTTGGTTTTAGTCTGTTTGTTTTAGGATTTACTTTACAAAATCTCCTTTGTATATGATTCTGATGGATCCTGGATCCTGGACTCTATATTCTAGATTCTAGATCCTGGATTCACGATTGAGGACTTGGTTTCTGGTCTTCAGAATCTAGTATCTAGTACAAATAGAAAACAGGCAGAGACAGAAACAGGGTTATGACCATTACACTTTGAATAAAATTACACAAATGAAAGTGCCTTTGATGTACAGTGCACATTGCACATTGTACAACAAGGATACGGAAACGGATAAAAGTAGGACAAAGGATTGAGAAAACATGTAAATTTTATCGGAATGTCCAGCAATCCAAAAACTCCAACTCGAGTTCATGAATAGGGAATCATTTCCTATTTCCATTTTCTATCTGTCTGCTCCTTTGTCTTTAGTCTTTAGAATCTTCCATTGTATTTGTATTTGTGTTTGTATTTGAATTTGAATTCAAATTTGAAATTGAAATTGATATGATCCGTGGAACACATAAGATGAAACATCACTGGAATCTGGAATTGTAAACAACTGGACATAACCAAACCAAACCAAAGAAGAATAAAGATCATAGAAAGAAGAACTGATAAAGGCCAGTGGCCAGTAGTTTCCATTAAAATACAATAAAATAAAAGTTGAGCATTATTTTTATTTTCATTTTTATGACTGTCCGAGTTTTTGGCGGAGCGTGGGAGACTTATTTTTGGAGTTTGGAATTGTGGAATTCAGAGTTTGGAGTTTTCCGTTGTAGTTGTACCAGAATAAAAGTTAACGGCAATACGAACGAAGCGTACAGTATTATGCAATCGTATTAAAGGACTAGAGACGGGTGAAAGTGAGAGCCAGCACAATACTCAAAGTTTCGAATTTTCGAATTTTTTCCACATTTCCACATGCAAATTTTACACAGTTGAATTTTAGAGTTTGCAGCTTGCAGTTGTTGCAGGAAACTGAAGCAAGTACGTTGTTCCGTTTAGTTTATGAAGCGGACGTTGTGCATATTTCTATACTTTTCCGGATTCCGGATTCCGGGAGAAAGTGTCCGTGGGATGAACTGCTTTTTACTTTTATTCAATTTCAAACGCGATGAAGGGGATTCCTATCAATTTTAAATGCACACTAAACAGTCAACAGTGCATTGTGCATTGTGCATAAGATCTGCTCTATTTCCTCGCCTTATATGACTCTTGACTCTTGATTCTTTATAGTTTGCTGTTTGTACTTTCCCAGGTTAAGCCTTTGACGTTTAATATATTATTTACTAAAAGTTTTTTTGCTATTTGGTTCGGTAACACTTTCCTCAAAACCTGAAAAACACGCTTGTTATTGTTGATCTTTGTCCACTGACCATTGACTATTGACTATTGATGGAAGACACGAATAGAAGACAAATTTTTCCTGGTGGATGAGCAACGGTCAATAAAGAATAAGGAATGAGGAAAAACTCATCAAATGGCATTGGATCCAAAACCAAAACTCTTCCGCAACATTTCAATTGAGATATCTTCAATTGTCAATGGTCAATATTGGATGGGCCGAAGGTGTTTTCTCTCTATTTCTTGTTTTTTGTTTGTTCAGTCATGGATCATGGGTTTTAGGTCTTAGTCTACAATTGTTCGCCTAGGGTAGAGCAAGATTGGAAGAGGCAACTCATACATATATTATGTAGAAATCCACACACTTTTGCAGTGCATAAAGATGATTCTGTTAGTATTAGTACGATAAGTATTTCCATGATTGAAAACGCAAGATATTTTCTACTTGATACATTGAGCATTGAGAATTGAGCACAGAACACTAGACACTGTACATTGAACAGGTCTTTTAGAAGAATTGAATGGATACTGGATTTTGCAGTGCACTTGTTTGTATATCCTATAGATTTGGCACGTCTCAGTATTCCAGGATTCCATGTTGCACTTAAATACATTGAAAATTGAGCATTGAGACGGTATTACATTATACAAGTTTTTATGCTTCATGAATCTTCTCTCCTTTTCTTTTCTTGATGCTGTTTTCTCATAGAATTTTCCAAAACCCCAATGAACGTCCAATATAAATAATCGCTCAATCCTTTTCCTACCACAACTTGATAAAACTTGTTTTTTTCCTCTCTCTTTCCCTTTTCCTTTTCCTTATCAGATTCACATACAAGATTTCGTTTCTTCCTTCTGCTCCTTCCTTCCAACCTTTTTCTCTTTCTGTTTTCTCCAGTGGGCAGAAATCGTGATGTGAATTGAAAACGAAAATTTCTTGTAGACAGAGAACATTCATGTAATACTCGCTGCATTCAGTGACCAGTTTCATTCACATCTTCCACATAATATTCGATATTCGTATGCTTGGTCCAGATGAGATATGCATCCAGCTTTCACCATTCACCATTATAACTAGTACTTTACGATTGGGAACTGTTCCAGCTGTGTCTCTAGTTTCTAGTCTCTATCAGAATATTTATAATACATATGCAATCAAAGTATGTGCTTTCTTTCCAATCCAATCACTTCCTCTTCTTTCAACTACTTTCGATTTTGCATGTAATCTCGGAATGTATGTAGAATTTGTATTTTTTTTCATTACCTTGTTGGAACTCTGAATTCTGGATTTTTCCCGGAAGTTTGGAACTTGCAACTAAATAATTAACTTGGTGCATCAAGCATCAAGGGTCAAGCATCAAGACAAGAATAAAGAAATTTGTTATAGGAAGCGAATGGATAATAAAAATCATGAAACTTTGCACAATACACAACAAAAGTTGTCTTGACTTTGGTCATGATGAGTGACGCATGTGAGTGAATGAGTAAATAAGTTGAAGACCACAAGACACAAGACGCAAGATAAGAGTCAATGACAAAGGCAGAGGACAAACTTTTATTCTTTTCCTGATTATTATTATTTTCATTGCTATCAAATATGAAATGAGATATATTTTGAGACAAAAATGAGAATCTTTTTCTGTTCTTGTTTATTTACTTGAGTCTGTTGTCCGTTGTGTGATGTGCTTTATGTTCTGTTGTATCTTATGTCCTTATCGTTTTCTGTGGATTGTGGATGTTTACTATTTATCCACCTACGCAGCAGTAGAGCGGGTTGCTCTTCCGTGCTTAAAAAATAATTAATGTTCTCAAGTTTTGATTTTGTCATGTCATATAAAAACTCTGGCTGCATTTCTGTGTGCGACGCAGAAAAATGAAAGAGTTTTTTGTCGCTATTATTTTTTAAGGTGAGAAGAAACGAAGCTAAATAAAGTGCATTTTTATTTTGACTTTGACTTTTTGTTTAATTTTTTCTGTAATATTGCCTCTAGATTTTGTCCAAGGCGGAAGGGATCAACATTACTGGTGTCTACAGTGTTTCGGACTACATTCCTGCCCAGTTCGAAAAGATGCAGAACATTGTCAAGGAGTCTTATAAAAGGACCAGAAGTAAGTTCTTTTGTTCAAAATTCAAATAAACAGGTGTACCTAAAGAGGGAGCAATGTAGAGGAAACGAGAGATTATAATATTGAAGTAACTGACTTCTAAAAATATTATAATTTGTGTAAGAAACTTATGCATGAATAACCCGAATAATACCCGGATTGCGAGTAAAGGGATCATAATTATGACAAACAACCCTCATATTCGGATTGTGCATCATCAATTACCCCATATCCTACACAGATCTAGGTTTTATGTGGATTTTTGGTATAAAAAAATGACTAAAACCCGGTTTTAGGAGGGTTCCAGGAGTCGTAGAAAAACCAAAAAAAATACAGCACTGACGCTTATCATAACAATGTCAATACAAAAAACCGCGTGTCATTTGGTCCATGCGTTTGGGTGGAACCGTGAAAAGAACAGACGGACAACATGATAGAATAAGGTTATAATCTAGTTATTTGGCCGTGTAAGCATATTGTATCATACATGACATATCAAATAACAGTGAAGATGCGTTAGTTTGCACTGTAAGCATGTACGAATACCACTTGGAGTACCTCTGTCATTGACTGGAGCAGCCCCTCTTGAACTAACTTTTTAGAAAATAGCGAACTTGGTATGAGAAGCATAGCTATGGATGTGTGACGTCCCTTGGTTCGACAACCATTCAATTGTATTTGCAAGTTTAGCACTCGCTCTTTTATTTTTTGGTCATAGTAATCTCCCTGTAAATCTAAGCGAAATTCTCTATTCTTATGTATAGTTCCCGATCGAATATTTCCATCCCATAGCTTAATAAAATCTTCACATCTTTGTTCGGTCTTTTTATTGGTTGGACAGAGCTTTGATAGCTGTTTTCCACTGTGATTAGCATGAGTGGTTGAATCATCGATATTATTTTGGAGAATATTATTTTGCTGGTATTCACCATCTTTATCTACCGGCACATATATCCTGCCAAAGTTATCATTAGAACGACCATTTGTGACAGTTGAGTTTTTGTTATCATTTTTGGTTACGTGCTTTTTTGCAGTTTGCGACATTTTTTTATGCATTTCAAGCTTTCGAGGTTGTTGATAATGTAGTTTAGATAACGTGAAAATGAATTTAGGGTTAGATATAAACTATGATGATTTTACTTTTATATACTATATATACACAATATAAATTATCGTAGCGTCCAATGGCAGCAATCTCCTTCCCTTCACTTTTTCAATTCAGTATTTAAGCATCAAAATGCGGAATCCAAAAGTTACATAAATAATTATGATATTA
>JAQGBH010000374.1:0-54623 GCA_034698265.1 Sminthurinus aureus | reverse complement strand
CGATAGATAAATAAATCGGCTCACGACTCTTTGACTCTTCCCTCAAGTGCTCAAGTGGTGCTCTTTGACTCTTCTCCTTATCCCATTTGTCCTCTGCTCTCTGCTCTCTGCTCTCTGCTCTGTAGTTTCACACGTATTTTGCTAGCATAAAAGTGCAAATCAACCTGGTTTTTGTTTTCCTCATTTTGGAGAATTTCTACACAAAACCAGCACAAATGCTCCAGGAAACTCTTATCCAAATTTTACTCCTGTTGGAGACCAAAAAAAGAGGAAGCTTGGAACAATGTAAATTATTTAAACTTTAGTTTCACAGTGTCAAGTGTCAAGATTCTTGTGATGACAAAATAAAAAGTAAGAGTAATAATATTAACGCATGATTGGACAATGGACAAGGATTGATATCCCTCTGATTATGAGTCCACTTCCGCATTCCGCACACAAAGTACAAGACACAAGGAGTGGAGTGGAGGAAAATGACGCAATTCAGCACTAGTCGATGTTCTTTTAGTAGATGACAAAAAGCCACTTTGTGCATCACATTTTCAGATCTTCAGATGAGTAGGATTTTTGCATTTGTGTCCAAAATGTTGAATAAACTAGAGACTAGAGACTAGAGCGGACAGATGAGTAGGAATCTGCGTATCAACTTTGATGGCATTCTCATTGATATTGATTTTGGCAGCCCATAAATAATAGATAATAATAATCATGGGACAAGGCAGAACACATGAATACTCAATACTCAAATGGATATCCGTTAAGCTTGTCTTTGGTTTTTGGACTAATGTCATACTTACATGTACGTGTGGACTGTGGACTGTGAACAAGTGCAAGTGCAAGTACATGCGTTGAATATTATGATATACTTTTTACGCAGTTCTGCTCTTGTTCTGGTTCTGATTCTGGTTCTGGTTGTAGGTCCGAGTTTGGAGCTTCGAGTTTCGAGTTTAGTGTCAAGTGAGTGGTTTGGGAGTGGAAAGTGGAAACATTAATCTTAGCTTGTCGTTGGCCGCTTTTTCTTTTTTTTCTCGTCTCTGTTTCTCTGTTTCTGTCCTTCCGTCCGCATCCGTATCTATACCGATAGAAATTTATAGGGAGAAGCAGAAGAAGACGGGGAGAAAAAGAAAGGTTTATGCTGAGAACTGACCAACGGCCCTGGACCTTGGTCTTGGTCTTGTTCGGGAACGGGAATGGAGAATTTTCCACGTTTTTCTCGATACTCGATACTTGTATGCTGTGCGTAGTCTAACGTCTAACGTTGTCAGTTGTGTTTGAATTGATGGGGTAAAAGATGATTTCGTATCAACTATGAATGTCCACATCAAAATCAACATCAACATGGAAATTGAAATCAAAATCCACATCCACAATTCGGCAAGATGTTGTAGGTTTGTTTGCTTGTGTGTGGAAAAATTGTGAAATTTGTACATGTTCCAGAGATGAGATGACAACTCTCGACCAAACGCACCACAAAACACACTATTGTATTATTTTATGCTGAATTTTTCCTTGATTTTCTCCTCATAAAATGAGTGGTGGCTCGGGGAACAAAAATGCACTTAGGTAATCTCTTGTCTTGTCCCTCCTCATTCTTCCCTTCTCTTCCTTATTACATTTTTCTCTGGTTTACATGAATTCCTTTCAATTCCTCACCTTTTCACCCCGTGACTGTGAACACTAAGTACATTTTATTTATCTCGAGTCTCGAGCCTCGAGGTGACTATGAGGTGATATGAAAAGATAAAGCATAAGAACTACATAATACTTTTTAATGGACCATTTTACAGTATTTTACACATCATCATGACAATGACAACAAAAAGGGACTGAAAACAGAGTTTTTAACATTATCATGATTGTTTATGTTTTTCACAAAGAAGAGTAGAGCATCAAACACCAAACATCAAGAATCAAGGATCACGAGTCAAGACTTGAAACTTGAAACTTGAAACTTGAACTCGAGTCGTTGAAAACTGAACAAAAAGAGCAAAGTTCAAGTTGTTGTCTTTTGTTGTCTCGTTGTCTCGTTGTTGAATTTTTGAGTAGCCTTGTTTATTCTCTTTGAGAATTTTTGAGTATTTCCTTCAAAACTTATAATGACAGCAACGAGTTGGTCGACTTGAATGTGAAGCTGACGAGGAAAAAGACGGTGTTGGTGCTCCCTGGATTATTTTCTACTACTTCATATAGTTTGCAACTTGAAGATTTTTCAAAAGCAAAGTTTTGACTACGAGTAAAGAGTACGAGAAACGCAGAAAACACAATAACAAGAACAAGAACGAGTGTGTGCAAAACTCTAAAGATTTTTTTACACTAGATTCTAGATTCTAGAATCTCGAATCTCGAATCTACAGTCTAAAATCTAGAGTGTAGAATGTAGAATGCAAGAGCAAGAAAAGGATTTTATTTATGTGCGGTCTTTACATTCTTTATATCAAAATAAAAATAAAATTGTGTAAAGTCCTTCTCCATTCTTCTTTGTCCTCGTTTCCCTCTTTTCTCCCTCTTTTTTACTACATTTTATTTATTTGAATCGCCGTTTGTCTTGTGTCTTGGGTCTTTTTGTCTGCGACTCAGCTTCAGTCTCAACTTGTTTAAGTTTCAGTTTCTAACAATTTTTTAACCTTGTACATTGTACATGTTGCACTACATTTTCTACTGTCTACATCTTGTGCACTGTTTTATTTGCTGTAGACTGCAGATTCTGGATTTTAGATTGTAGATGTGTATCATTTTTATGACGCCTCGCCTTACTTTCTGCATTTCTTGTGCACTTTTGTCTCTTGTCTATCCTTTCTCAAATGTACACATTACAAATCCGCTCCGTCACCAAATGCACAAAATACAAACTACAAAACACCAAAAAAACTTGTCCTAAAAGTTTTTACAAAAATGGGATTTTCCCTCTAAACTTTTTCCCCATGTTTTGACAAAAAGTACGAAAAGCCTCTAAAGTCCAGAGTCCAGAGTCTGCACATTTTAAAAGTTATGTCGTTTTGTGCAATGCAAATTCGGATTTGCATCTGCAATTTTTAGCATATAGTTTAGAGTTTAGAGCTTAGATGCATTTACATTTGTAGTTTGGAGTTTGTAGTTTGTAGATCCAGTCAATTGCAACTTGCAACTGTCGGAAAATATTGTCTAGTCTAGAGTCTAGATATTAGATATTGTTTAGACTCTGGATTTTGAATCGACGGATGAATCAATGTTTTCCCAGGATTTCCCATTGTATTTTCCCTACTTAATTTGTCCTTGTTCATATTTTTCTATTCTCGATTCTCCGCCTTTGTTTTACTACTGCACGTTCAATATTAATTATATTGATCTTGATAAATATTACTCGTCACCAGTTGCCAGTTGCCAATGACATGGAATTGGGATTGAAATTGCTATTGCGACTCTCGATTCTCGAGTCTCGAGTCTGAGCACAAAATAGAGATGCGGATATTTTCATTTGTGTTTTCATGTGTTCATTGACTCGTGACTTGGGAGTTGGGAGTTGGAGTTGGAGGCTGAAGGAGAGATTGTGTCCAGAATCTAGAACTCGAGTTAATTATAAAGCGTATATAATATTGATATTCTCCATTCTCCATACCTTGGTTCCTTTGTCTCTTTGTCCTTTTTGTTGTCTCGAGTCTCGAGTCTGGAGTCTGGACAAAGAACAAAGAGCAAAGAGAGAAGCACGGAAAATGGACAATGGACAAAGTTTGTCATTCATGTGTAAAGAGTGGACGGAAGGAGAGAGAATGGGAAGGCAGTGGAGCGTGTTGCACTTGTGTGTATTCCTGCGTCCTTTTTATCATCATCAACATCATTATTGTGGATGTCATGACTTTGTCGTTTATTTATTCACAAGTTGCATTCCATTTGCTCAATGCTCAAGACTCAAGGACACACGTCAACATGCCGTCAAAATTTTCCCATTTCTCTCTTTTGCAATTGTGGATCTAGAATCTGGAATCTAGAATCTAGAATTTTTCCTTGTTTCAACGTCAACTGATGACGGAATTTTTCCCTGTAAGAGTTTTGATTAAAAGTGCGTAATTTATTTATCATGATTATTTGTTTCCTCATTGGAAAAGGTAGAGAATAAAGAGAGCGCGTGTTTTGGTTTATTATCCATAAACAAAACACAGCAGAGCAGATGGAAAAGCAACCATGATAAACAGAGTAGAGTGAAAGGCAAAATGTTTTTGTGATTTGAAATGACTGAATTCTGATCAAAAATGGAAATGGGAATGAGCAAATGGCTAAACCAATTTGCGTGTGCAGGAATTTCATAGTATTTTTACGCTGCTCTCATTTGTTATTTGTGGATCTCATTGCCATTGTCATTGGTCGTGGACATGTTGAGCTCCTAATTTCTAATTTCTAATTCCCAAGTCCAAATGGAAAGTATGGCTGAGCACTGTGTTTTGTGTTTTGTGTTGTGAGATGTGAGAACTGAGATGAGGCAGTTGAATATCCGGGATCCTTGATCTCTGTTTCCCTTGATCTAGCTCGTTGGCTTGAGCTTGGATCTTGGATCTTGGATCGGTTCAGTTCGGCCGTTAGTTGTTTGATAGTTGATGTTGATAGGGTTTGCGGTTCACTGCTTATTATTTTTCTCATTTCATTTCGATACGATCCTCGATTCTCAATCCTCGATCTAATAATGAGTTCATGTTCTTGTTCTTGTTTTCCTTCCGCCTTCTGTCGATCCTCCTTTCCTTTTCCTTTTCCCATTCCCATTTTTATTCCCATTCTCCAGGATCAAATGAACAAGACACAAGACTCAAGACTCGAGACTCGAGACACGCGTATATTTTTATATTTCCCATTTTCTTCTTACGTTCTTCAGCTCGTGCTCCGTGCAAAATGTACGTTCTGCGTTGTACGTGAACGGCAATTTCTCGTTCTCCATTTCTTTATGAGATTCTGATCTGAAACAAAGAAGAAAGCGGAGGGAAAGGAATGTTACAGAAAATACAGATTTTGTCCGTATCCAAAATTGAAAAAATCACTTTTCTCTTTCCAGTTTCTCCTTGTTTCTTTTTTCTTATTTTTTACTTTTTATTCCAACGTAAGATGTATTTTATGCTCAGACTCCAGAATCCAGAACTCAGAACTTTCCGTACATTCATTTCTACCAATTACAAAACAGACTACACATTACACATCTTACGTATCTCACACCATCTCATACTTGCTTCACTACAGCCAAAAAAGAATGTCATTATCCAAACAACTATAAATTAGAATGAAAGAGACAAAAGAAAAGCTTCTAAACAACTCCATTCAACTCAACCAGAACCAGAACTACAACCAGAACTACAACTCACTCGATACTCGATACTCGTGTTAAATTGAATTTTCAGTCGGCTACAACCAAAACTTTTTTCTCTCGAGAAAGTTAACTAATGAAACTAAAAAAGTAAAAGAAATAGGAAAAGAAAAGGAAAAGACTGAATATTAACACACATGTCTTGATTTTTTTGCCCTTTTTTATTCCTTCCCATTTTCCATGCATAAAAATGTTACTACAAAAACACGATGGTGTTAAAACTATAGTCAACTGAAACTCGTCACTGTTTCATTCAACTTTTCAATATCTAATCAATAATCAAACATAAATATAAAAAAAATCAGCATCAATACAAAAAAGGAAAATAAGGGAATGTTGATAAAAAATCGAGTCATTTTACATTTTATAAACCTCGATGTAAAATGTTGAACGAATGTGTAGAATTTAAAATGTAGAATTGGGAATGTAGAGCATAAAATGAAAAACATGTCATGAAAAAAAAGGATTGTTGAGTTGGGTGGTTTGAAAATGTCATTTATTATTGACTTTTTTTTGACCTTATATTGCAGATTTGACTCTTGAATATCAGCACTGCCGTCACCATCACCAGCGACATCGATACGGGCTCAAGTACTCGGAACTCGGCAGTCGGAGGACGTGAATTCTTCTTCATCTTCTTTTGGTATTACTCGATAAAAGTATTTCAGGATTTGAAGCAGTCAGTCGTCTTTCTTGTCATTTGGATTCGAAGATCGGATTCACATTCAGTCGGAACTGACGTGTGGAATATGTTCTTTGAAGGAAAAAAATCGGAGAGGAAGACGAAAAGGAAAACGGAGAACTCAACTGTCTCTGCCTCTGACTTTGACTGTGTCTGTGTCTGTGAATCTCGGCTGAGAAAGTAGAAAGTGGAAAGAAGAAAGTGAAAGGAGTTGAATTCAAAAGATATGTACAAGATGGTTCCTTCTTCCTCCTCAAAATCCTCTGCACTCTCTGAATCTTCTACTCCGTCTCCATCTCCGTCTTCTTCCGTCGACCTATTCAAAAGAAACGGGGAGAAAGGGAAAACGACAAAGACAACTTAAGGAAATAGAAAGATTGATGCTCACTCTCAACACACTCAACATTCAACACTGAATACTCAATACTCAATACAGAATACTGAACAGTGAACAGTTAACAGTGAATAGTGAAATTTTAGATCCAGTATCGACATTGAGATTCAGATTCGACTTGGACTTTGAATTCCACACATAATTCAACTCTTCCGATCCCCATTTTGCATAGCATAACATCCAACTGCATCCCATTTTCAAACAGGCGGTGAGGCGAGAGGAAAAAGAGGAAAGAGAAACGAGCAAAAAAGTCAAGTCAACTCAAGACTCAAGACTCAAGACTCAGCTCAAGTGAAGTAGAAAACTCGTACAAAAACGAAACAGCATGTGTAAAAAATCTGGATATAGATAGAAAAAATGAACCAATTTGGATTTGGATTTTATCCTATAGATTTGCTCCAGCCACTTTCACTACTTTCACTTTTGCAACATGTACTCTTAACTTGACTTTCACTTTGAATTTGAATTTGACTTTCTCCACAACTTTTATTTACATTTTTATTTTATAAACTGCCAAACAATTGAACAAAACCAGCAAAATCAAAAAATCAAAAGTCAACAATTGAACATGAAAATGAAAAGAAGAGGAAAAATGACGATGATGTTGTGTAAAAAACATGCCGCCAAATCCTGTCAAGTGCATATGAATTTGAATATGAATATGATTATGAAAAAAGTGTCGTGAGTGTTTTTATGATTCGACATCGAATTATCATCGGAATTGAAGGATAGAAAAATAGATCGATCAAGCATCAAGAATCAAGTAGAGATAAAATCGGTTCAAAATGTGTTTACAGCGTTGGTGGTTATTATTCGGAGAGTTGTTGTTGATCTCGATGACTTTTGATACGAGTTTGGGTCGCAGTCCTCCGCCGGGTGAGATAAAGTGTCCGTCGTACAATGAAATCCCCTCCTGCTCCTGCCTCATCCTGGACGAGCTGGATTTGGATGTCCAGTGTTCTGGATTGGACATCAAGGCACTTCAAAAATCCCTACAAGTTCTCAATGGACCTGTCAAAAGTTTTAGTGTGTACGATCTCGACAGCTCCACCAAATTCCTACCAACGGGAGCCTTTGACAATGTCACGTCCCCCATTTATCATCTCCAGGTATGTTAAAAACTCAAATGCCAAATATCGAATATCAAATGTACTTTCCACTTTATATTCTCATGTTTACACAGAAAAAACCTATTCATGTGTGTCTGACATAATACACTTTCACCGTCAACCGACAACCGAAAACCGTCAACCGTAACCATCAACACTTTCAGCGCCATAGATTTCATGTCGCTTACTTTTGCAAAAATATCCCTCTTTTTCAGCAGCTCACACTTGCAAAATATTCCTGTCGCTTTTATGCTTTCTACTTTACATGTTTTCAGTGTACAATGTAAAATCCGTTGTGCAAAAAAATGCTGTTTTTTTCTCTGCTTCTGACGTTTTCATCATGCTAAAAATAGTCAAAAAAATAGGATTATGAATTTTTCACCCAGTCCGACACTAAAAATCCATGTCATTTTATATCAAAGTTGATTTTTGAAATGTAAAAATATGCTTTTTTTCCCAATTCTGTTGTTTGTTTTACATTTTCTTTAGAGTTTTGAATTTTGAAGTTTTAACATGTGAATTTTTGTTTGTTGTGTTTTGTGCGTAGATTTTCCTTTTAGTTTTTGTGGGAGAAAGTACAACTTTTTTCTGCTTGCGGTTTCATTTACCATTTACCATTTACGTTGCATGACATTTTAAATTTTACATTTTAAACGTGGGATTTTGAACAAGAAAATTTCCTCATTTTCCTCCTGTGGGATTTTTAATTAAGAGATAAACTAGAAATTACGCCTTTCAACTTTGACTTGAATTAAGCTTGAACATTTTAGGTTAAAGACGAAAGATGGGAATTTTCAGAGCTTGGACTTGAAATTCTAAATGTGAAATTTCAAGTGAGTGGTTGAGATTTGAGATTTGAGATGGATTTTACTCTTCTTTTTCTTGTTCTTGTTCTTGGTTTTTCCTCCTCCGTACTTCATCAAGAATTAATTTCAATTTAAAATACTTTCCCTGTGAACATGACAATTAAATGGTGCTTTCTCGGGCTTTTACTTCCGTTTCCCGTTCCTGCGCTCCTTTTCTTCTTTGTTTGTACATTGTACAAACTAGAAACTAGAAACAAGTGTGTTGAATTTTCGAGTACGGTGGGAGCTGAACTGAATTGAGTTGAGTTGTAGTTGGAGAAAGTGAATGTAAAAGCAGGAGTAAAAGTTTTCTTATTCTTCAAGTCCAACCCAACTCCAACTTTCACTTGTACTTTCTTTCTATTTTTGGCGCTTGTTTGTTTGTCTAATATGAATTTTGTATGGTTTTCCGCTCCAGACTTTTCAGACCGAGACTCTAAACTCAGACTTGAGTTGGAGTCGAAGTCGGAGTCGGGACTCTTCTCCGCTGCCTTTCCATTTTCTTGTTTCCCACTTTCCATTCCTAATTAAATAATAATAGAGGAGAAGAAACAACTTGTTCCTTTCAACATTCAACATCCAACAGCCACAATCTAGAATCTAGAATCTAGAATCTAGAATCCACAAAAAATTTCAAAGCCACTGATAAATGTGCAATGTATTTTGTATGTTTAATATTGTACCTGCTCTGTGCAGTTCAGTTCAGTTTAGTGCTCCTGCTGTTCCCATGTTAACATTCCATTATCCATTATACTGATTATTCTGGTGTGTGGACTATGGACTATGAAAAGATGCTTATCCACCGCTTCTTAAAATATTTCTCCCCATGCGCAATATTATAAAATAAAATACAACACACTGAACGTGACATTCTAAATTCTACACTCTGCATTTTCTTGAAAACTCAAAGCTCAAAGCTCAAAACTCCTAAACTTTTTATGTACACATGAAACAAGGAAATTCATTTTTTATTCCCTTTTGCACCGGGAAGGAAGAACCGAGAAGTAGATATTAAGTAATCATACACAAAATTATTTAGCTCTCCAGTCCCGAGTCTAGTGTCTTGAGTGCTGTGTTTTGTGTCTTGGGAAGATTTTGTGCACTCATCTTAATTGAAATGCAACGTGTATTGTGTTTTGTGTATTTTACATGGTGGAAAAGCAGGAGACAGTTTAAAATTTTACAGCTTTTATTCTTTTTCAGTATGCATCCGTTTTATGTTTTATGACTCTTAATCCAAAATTCAAAATTCAAAACATAAGGTCAAAATACAGACAAAGATGAAAAGGAAATGACTAAAGGAGAGAAATCGACGTGAAGAGATTCATGGAAAATTCAGCGTCTACTCTCTACTTTTTACCTTCTCAAGACTCGAGACTGTGGAAACTGGAGAAAATAATAAGCACAATAATTTTGGTTGAGAAAAGGGGAAAACGTGGTTTGGTTTGGGTTTGCTTTTGATCCGGTTTGGAATGAGAAGATTGAGGTAAAAAAAACACGAGTCTGCGGATAACAATTCCGAGTTTGCAAGGGGAAATGAAAGTTTCGGGTTCTCTTTTCCACATTCCATATAAATAGATTGATATTATTACACTAGAATTCCAGAGTAATTCCTCCCGGAATTCTTCTCAAGTTGAAACTAAAACTGTTGGCTCTCGCTTTTGCTTTCTCTTTTTCTTTTCTCCAGTTTCCGATTCTATCCCTATTTCTATTTCTATTTCTCTTCAACATTCTTGTTCTTCTTGTTCTTCTCGTTTTTCTTTATTCTTCAGCCAGATAATTGCAGACATTGTACATAGTTTTTTGTATGGAATGGAATGGAATGGGATTGTTGGTCAGTGAATGAGGAATTCGCTCGGAATTCCAGAATTCCATTACTAAAGAAAGGAAAAGGAAAAGAAAGAGAAAGAGAGGAGAAAGTCAAGTCAAGACAAGAAATTGAAGAGTTCCGCAATTCCGATCTGGATCTGGATCTGGATAAACAAGAGAAAGTAGAGAAAGTAGAGAAAGTGGAGAAAGTAGAACAAAGATCATATTCTATCTTTTTATAGAACAAAGGGAAAGCCAAACCACTAGAAAATATCAAGTATCTGCTACAAACAAACCAAACCCAGCCAATCCGAATCCAGTCAAGTCAAGTCAAACCGTAAACCGTAGCAATGCATAAAAGACCACACAAAGAGCGTAAGTCAAACTCTTAGCTAGTAAAGAGTAAAGAACAAGTACAAAGAAATAAATAAAGTGGAAAGTGGAAGAAAACTCAACCTTCCTTCATAAACGTACAAGTCAATAACAGAGCGGAACAGAGCGGAACACCACAAAATAATAAAAAACAAAATGAGCAAATGTATCAAAAGTATCAAGATCACGATTCCGTTACGTTTTCTGACTCTGATTCTGATTCTTACCGGTTTTGGTATGATTATCACGAAATAAAAGGGAAATCTAAACTTTTCTATCACTTTTTGACGGTCTGAGAATCTGACAACTTTTTGTATAACTATGCTAAAAATGGGTATAGAAAATCTGATTGAGATTGAGCTGTTGTTGTGGTTAGAGAAAATGGATGCTTTGTTTATTTATTTATGGCCATTGGTTACCTTGAACTTTGAGCTTTGAGTAACTGGTAGCCGGACTGGCTGTGCTGTAGTGAGTAGATTGAGATTTTTACCATGTACACTGCATATTTGCGCTGGCATATACTATATGTACTTACTTAATAGTTGTTAGCAAATTCCAATTCCAATTCCAATCTCGGACCTTTTCTCTTTAGTTTTAGTTTGAACTTGAAAGGCTGAAGCAGAATATAGAAAGATACAGCCTAAACTCTTCATTCTGAGGCTGAGGACATGATAAATGCACACATTTAGCGGATCCTCGGTGAGTCAATCGTCAATCGTCAATCGAATTTAGTGTGAGATCTGGTTTCGGATCTCGGTTTGGATTTGGATTTGAAGCTCCAGTCTCCAGTTAAAATGGAGTTTACAGCGTAGACTCGACACTAGATTACTGATTCTAGATTCTGGATTGTAGATTCTAGATTCTAGATAAAGTTTTTCATCAAGTCTCTTTTGTCTTTGTCTGTGCCTGTCTCTAGGCCTGTGCTTTTGGGTCTGTGCTGGTGTGTGAATGGATGAAGGGTGAATCATGAGCTGTGATCATTTCATTTCACTTCACGTCACTTAAGTATGTATCTCCAATCTAGAATCTAGAGTCTAGAATCTATGCACTAGGTACATTTCCTACGCTTCACGTTGTAAAAGAGTAAAAGTGAGAAAAGAAAGTTTGATTTCCTCTCCATTCTCAATCTATACATTATAAATGTCTACAGTCTACCGTCTGCCGTCTGCAATGTGGATGTAGATGTAGATTAATGAATTGTATACAAGTGGAGATGAGTACATGTAAACTGTAGACTGTAGACTTTAGATTGTAGACTCTAGATTGAAGAGAACTAATGTTTTAGTAGTCTGGAGAGTGAAGAGGACGAGTGAAGAGTTGCAGGTCTTTAGTTTTATTAATGACGTGGTTTCCTATTCCGAATCTCCTTCACATCCACATTCACGTCCAAAATCATCTACAATCTTCCTCCTTCTCCTCCTCTTCTTCATACACTCTTCATCGTCTCGAGTCTCGAGTCTCGATTCTCTAGTCTCAAGTACCTGGATACATATGTATTTTGTACAGTGTACAATGTACCAGTACTTGGAATTCTCTTTCTTCTTGTGCAGTTCTAGAGTTGTGGAGTTGCGGAGGAGGAAAAGAGGAAGGAGAGGAAGAAGGGTTGAGAAAATGAGTGGGGAAAGGTAGGTGAAGTGAAAGGCGTCATTAGAACAGAGAAAGGGCGTAATTAAGGCCAGATTCACGTAGAATCTAGAATATCTACAAGGCATAAATACTAGGATACTTTCTCCTTCTCTCTTTCCACTTTCTCCCGACTTTCACCGGCACCGGTACCGATACCAGTAGCAGTAGACTACCGACCGGGGAACGTGAACCGGAGAAAGATGAGAATAGTACAACTAACATTGCAACTCCTATTTAGTATATCGCCTTTCCTCTTTGCTCTTTGGTCTATCCTTCAACTTTTTGAGAAGATTCAAGATTCACAAGATTCAAGATTCAAGATCCTCAAACTTATTCTACTCTCATCTAGATTCTCGACTGAAAAACTAGAGTCAGAACCAGAACCAGAACCAAAAGCAAGAAAAGCAAGAAAAACTTTCTCTTCTTCTCTTTCTCTGTCTTTTTTCTTTTTTCTTTCTAATAAGACGGGATAGACTGAGATTTTTTCCCTAGATAAATGCACATAGACACCAGATCAACATTTCCACTTGTGCATTGTGCCTTGTGCCCAGTTTATGTCTAATACACTAACAAGAGCCGTAGCAAGAACAAGAACAAGAATAATGATAGAAGGAGAAACCCCATGCAAAAGTTTCACTTTCTCCACTTTCTCCGTCCCTTTTTTTTACTTTCCTTACAGTTAACCCAAAGACCAAAGAGCAAAGAGCACGATGGAACGAAAGAGAAGAGTGGGAGAGAAGGAGCGAAAGTAAAAGAGAAATGAGAAAAAGCCGGAAGAAATTGGAGAAGAGGATGCAGAAAAAAGAAGGAGAAATGTTTAGTTTGAGCTTTGAGTTTTGAGCTTTGAGCTTTGAGGCAACTTTAAGTATTTTTGGAGTGAAACTTTTGAGATTTAACTCTTTAAATTGGCAATTTAAGATAACAAGATAATGATCGCAAAAATTAACCCATCAACTCGAATTTTTCACTCAAGCCACACACTTTGTCCCGAGACTTTTGACATCTCACGCTCAACGCTCAAAACTACGTTTAACCAGCTTAATCAGCTCACACAGAAAACAGCAGAGATCATGTAAACCCAACATTTATCTTGACAGTACAAATTGTACTTTGCTCATTTAGTCGGCTGTCTTTAATCTGTCAGCATCTTCTCTTCTTTACTCGCTCAGCCCAAACTCCCAAACTCCCAAACTCCCAACTTTACACAGAGTTTCTCGCCACCCTGAAAAAAGGAGAATCTTTTCTCCTCGCTCTTTACTCTTTGCTGCTCGTATCAGTGATCTTTAATTTGATGGGCATCCGTGTCCAATGTCCATGTCTAATTTTAAAACTTGTAGATTCTAGACTCTAGATCACAGATACAACTCTCTTGAAGCTTTAACCTTCAAACCAAACTCCATATGCTCCAACATCTTTTTACATTTTACATCTCATTAGGAACAACCCTATTTTTGCACAAGAAGAAACCAAATGGAAAATCCACACTGTCACAACTTGAATCCCAAATCTCAAATCCCGGAAATTAATATTAAACCAAACTTTGATCAAAATTTACAAGTATCAGAAATTGGAAATGGAAATCCAGAATTAAAACTTAATCATTTTCTCTGTATTTTCTGTATTTTTGATAATCTGTGATATTTCAAATATTACGAATTTGAATTTTGACTTTCTTCTCATCTTATCAAAATTTCAAGTGGCTTTGTAAAAGTTTTAAAATTTACAATAATTGGATCATCAAATATCAAATATCAAATATCAAATGGCCATGTATTTTGCTCATTAATTCATTATCCAACATTCTGTTTGATTTTGGTTATCTCAAATCAAGAATCTGGAATCTGGAATTTGGAATTAACTAGAGCTTGAGTTAATTAAACTGGAGTTTCAAACTCCAGATTCGAGACTCTAGACGTCAGACTCCAGAACCAAATAACCCACCAAAATATCAAATTAATTCATACTCGTTCCTAATTAATCAAATTAAATATTCTCTTGGATTTCTCCTTGACGACCGTTTCCCATTTTCCACTTTCCGTTTTTCTCCTTAATATTTGTACAACTTTAAAAACGAGCTTTTACGTGCATTTTGTATTTTATGTTTCGTTTTCAATGTATTTTGTATTTTGTATCTTTATTTGTATCTGTAATTTGTAATTTGTAATGTGTAATCTGTACTCTGTAGCTTGTGCTATGAATTATAAACGCTTCGGCTCCGCTGTCTTATCCTCGTCTAATTCAAATGCGCATCTGCGTTTAATTAACTGTGTAAAATGAGGTATAATTAGCCTTTGAATTGAGGCGAAGAGCGGGAGATGCGTGCAGTTAATGTGTTTTTTACGCTATTTTCCGCGTACCACTTTCCAGCTTTGAGTGTTGAGTTTTGAGTGTTGAGAAAATTATAGAGATTATATAAACTCAAGACTCGAGACGCTTAATGATGACGACGCACATATTTATTAGATTACACAGAGTACACACTACACACTGTGGATTGCACATTGAGCACGGTGGATTTAATATATTTACCGCTGTCAAGTGCTGCTAATGCCAGAGCCAACGCCAACGTCATGCCAACGTGAAGACGAAGACGATCAAGATGAAGATGAAGACGAAGGGAGAAATGACGAGGGAAAGGGAATGCCGCCGTCAATAGAATTATGACAAAATTGATTAATAAGTTTTGAGTTGGTGTTGAGTTTTGAGACGAGAAAAAGTGAGGAAAAAGTGAGAAGATATTGATATTTGATATTTATGTTGGATAAGAAAGTGTTGACGGTTTTCTCTGCTCCAAACACCAAACATGAACATGAATAAGAAAACACGCACATTTTAGATATTACACATGTGTCGACACTCGGCAGTCAGCAGTCGGTTGTCTGTTGTTGGTTTTCGGTTGTCGGTAAATATAGTATATAGTGAGGAATGAGGAATTGGTGAATGATATGGTCCATGTGTTTTAATTAGTTGTCTCATTCGTCACTGGAGAACTTGGAGGACGGAAGTTTGCGGGGCATCTCAAACAGTTTGGAGAGTCTGGCTGTCATTTCCGCTCGATTGAAGCTGATTCCTCAACAGACGCTGTCGACGATGAAACGGTTGAAGGATCTCGACTTTGAGGGAAACAACATTCAGGAACTCGGGCCCTACTCCTTCCACAACATTCTACTTCAAAAGGTTTGCCATCTTTTTCTTTTATAATTCTCTTATATTTTTTTATACAAAATCCATCATTTCTTCACCTTTCTCCTTTTCCCACGGTACAAAACTGAGTGACACTTGACACTCGAAACTCCTTGAAATCGTTTTTAGAGCGTTTTTTTTATTTTGTCTGAATTTTTTACTCACTAAATTCTCGATTGATTGCTATACCATATACCATCATCACAACCCATTTCTTGATATTATCATTTTCTGCCAAAAGGGAACATGAAACGTTTTTTTATCAAAAATTCCCATCATTTTATTATATTTTGTAAAGAGTCACAGACTCATGATTTTGGTCATGAGCTGGAGCTGAAACTGGAGCTGGGGCTTTTGGCTTGGAGTGCGTAAGCGTATTGTAATTAGCAGGCTCTCATCCTCGTTAAGTTTAGTATTTGAATTTGTACATGAATTGGGGCTTGGCTGAAAATCCAGAGTTGGAATTGGATTTGAAAAACAGGACAAATCCGAGTGGAAAATTTGCTGGCAATGATTCATTTTAAAAAGAGGCTCACTCCAAAATCTCCCGTTAAAATGTTCACTGTATTTCACTCGTCTACTTTTGATCCTCCTTTTCTCATTCCAATTTCTATGGCTCTGTTTCTGTTTCTGTACGTTCTTCTCCAGTTTCACTATTAAATTGTTTCATTCTCCAGTTTCCAGTTTCCAATTTCCAGTCTCCGGTCTCCAGTCCGTTTTCAATGAGCTTTACATTGTACATTTTACATTGTTCAGACATACATGAATAATCTGGAGAACAAAGAGAGCAAAAGTCATTCGTCATCCGGCATCCAGCATCCAGCATTTTCCATACAAATACATTCAAAATCCAGGATCCAGTATTTGGTATCTGGTGAAAATGGGTTAAATGGGGATAAACGATAAATAAAATCCGCTACTGACTTTTCTTCAGCCGGTTTCTGTTTCTGTTTCCTCTAGTATTTGTGTTTGTATTTACGAGGACTTTTCATCCCTGTACAAAATAATATGAGAGGGCAGAAGAAGGATAAATGACCGTAAATTTCGATTTTCGGTCGCATCTTCTTTCACCCGCCAAATTTGTTTAGCAGTAGCTCCAAACTCCAAACTCCATGTATGTTTGTGTTTTGTGTACATCTGCATAAAATAAAGATGATACAAATCCGGTTAGGATATCGTCTACTTTAGGCTGCCCTAAGAGCGCGATAGATCTATACTCTATGTATAAATAATCCACAATGGATTTTGGCAGGGAATCCAAAATCCAAAATCCAGAATCCACAGATTTCAGTTGAGTTGAGTTTAGAGTTTGAGAAATAATGAGGCTGAGCCCACACATTTCTATCATTTTGCACATTTGAGGTTCTGTGTACATAAATAAATAAATAAATTCCCCATTGTATTCCATCCTCACCATAGGATTTTCATTTTCCGTTCCCATTTTCTTCATGGCTTCAATGATGGCCATTGGAGCAAACTGTGTGAGTGTGCGATAATGATGCACAATACACAATGGAAAATAATATATTTGAACTAGGTAAAAAGACGGGCGACTGCCGAATGGCACGTCTACTCTATTTCTATTTCTATGGTTATTTCAATGGCATTGGCATTGGCTATAACAATAACAACCACGGTGACGATACCGATACTTTAGCGGCCTTTACTTTTTGAACCATTTCTCCTACTGCTCTGATTTTTCCGCCTTTTCTTCTTTTCCTATTATTTATTTGTGGGCCCAAAGATTTATCTGAGTGGCAACACAATGCACAAAACTCAATACTCAATACACTAGCCGTCCTCGAGTCTCCATTCTCCAATTTCCATTCGCCACACTCTAAGCTCTCAGCATTCACAACTCACAACTTGAGACTCGAGACTCAAGACTCAAGATGAACTGTGGAAAAGTGCAATAAAGAGAATTTATCACGTACTCTCTCTCTATCTATCGGATAGGGAAAAGAGTGGAGTGGAATTGTGAATATTTGAATTTGTATTAAAAAACTCTTCACTTTCTATTCTCTATTTACTTTATTATATTAAATTGTCCTTTTTTGCCTATACTGCACAGGATGAAAAATACATAAAAAATCACATCAAGTTTTTGAAATGTCGTCAATTTTGAACTTGCTTTAATAATTTCTGCTACCGGGTGTTTTTTAATCCAAAATTTTAACATATTTGAAATTCTATACTTTTAAAACCACTTTGCTACATGAGATTTTTGACACACTGATTGCTTTTGAGCTGTGTATAAAATAGAAAACAAAAAATGTAAGCAAAGTATTTGGTTTTTTTGGCGGGGAGGGTCAAAATTGTAGACGTTTAAAATAGTGAGCTTTGAGGTTTGAGGTGTGGCTGAATATTGACAAAATAACGTGTAATAAAAACATGCAGGTATAGGATTTTATATTTGTAAATAGTAAATAAACAGCGTCATGGTTCATTTACTGTAAATACTTTTGCACAGACAAGCCTTTTTGCATCATTTCCCAAGATGCTAAAATGGTAGAGAAATTTATCAAATGGGTACAACATGAAGAAAAGGCTAAATGTCGAATGTTGTAAATTATTGTGTATAAAATTTAGTGGGAAAACTGAAGCTAAAAAGCTTTTCTCATGCATTTTGAATTTTGAATATAATTTGCAATGATGTTGCAAAAATCTTGCGGCTCGTCAATCCTTCTTATTGCTTATCTCATTGGGGGTAAAATGTCGGTGCGGTGAATGGAGAATGGAGTCTACAATCTACAACTTTTTGCATGTTTCATGTTTTCACAGTCTAAACTTTTTCCTGTTTGCGTATTGTTATTTGTCATGCACTACTTTTTTCTGGAAGATTTGATCTTTTGTAATAGCCAAAAGAACAAAGTAGTCCAAATGGTAAAAAAACAAGAAACTAGAAACTAGAACTAGAAGCAGTTGTAAATTAATACCTTGTCAAATATTGAAAGTTCCAGTTCCAATTCCAGCTTCATTTTCAGTTTCATCGTTTTGAGTCTTGAATTTCTTCCAGGCTCAAGTTTCACAGATTTTTCCACATTCACTTTGAGAAACAGAACCAGAATTAGACCTCAATCCACAATCTGCAAATTGAGTCGGAGGAAGAGTTGGAAACTTTTTGGATAAAAAATAATGTATCCAGTCACAGTAAATGACAGCAGTATGAAGAATGAAGAATGAACAAGAAAGTAGAAAAAGAGTAAAGAAATTTCAAACGTATGTAGATGGAAAAAGAATGAGAGATGAAGGAGAAAAACAAAAAACAAAAGTAGTGGATCATTTTACCACTGTTTTACCAGTGTGATGCACAAAGTACAATTCACAGAGATGGATACGCTACGACTTGTTTTTGACGTAAATCAAAAATAATGATGTTCTGATTGCCTCTCATTTCTCCAGTTTCTCAAATGGAAACTTTGTTATTTGGAATCTTTGTAAAAAATGTGTAGATTTGTTGCATAATCCGACAAGCAACATCCGACATCCGACACGGCGTTGTTCCATTTCTTCATTTCAGCTGGATTGGATTGGATTGACATGACATGACATTAAGCAGTCGGTTCACTTTTTTATTCCTTTTCTTTCTTCTGGTTGAGACAAAAAAATGAAAAAGGTGAAAATAATTCCACCGCACCCGCTGGATCGTTGGCGTCACTCCTTTCTTCTTCCTCACAATTTGTAATAAAAAACAAGCAGCTGTGTAAATTCCAATAAAACTGCAACCTGCAAACTGGAAAAGTGGATCAAACTAATGAACGCAATTTTAAAAAAAGGATACACAAAAAAATTGCTCAATATTTGACGCCTTTATGAACTCTATTTTTTGAGTTTTGGAATTTTTGAAACTTGAATTCTTTGTTTGTTTCGCAGTTTGTACACTGCCAACTTTTTATAAATTTACAAAGAGAGTACAAATAATTTACAATTTGCACGGCTATTTGATCATTGACTAAAACATTTTACACAATACACAAGAACCTTGCAACAAAATTCCAAAGGACAAGTTAATAAAAGAGAGAAACTGAAAACAAAATTCGGATTCCAATCCCATTTTTTTCTGGAAACGCTTCTTCTGTTTCTTGTTCCTCTTTTCAATCAACTTTTTCGTATCCAGTAAAAAACTGAAATTGTACATAAAACTTTTGTCAATGGCGAAATAATGATGATGATGATGATGGTATAGAAAATAGCAATCAAATTCAAGCAAATAAGTGAGAAGAAAATCTATTAAAAAATACTTAATTTTTCCATTTATCTCAATTCACAAAACAATTACGATTACGATTAAATAGAAAGCAAATTGAAACAAATTATTAGAGTTAAAAATGTTTGATGACTAATTTTTTTCCCGCTTTCAACTTTTCCCACTCTTTCAATTTCAGAAGAATGAGAGTAAATTTGATGGAATTTAGTGTCTTTTATTTTCCTTTTTGTGCAATTTTTTTATTTAATAGTTCATTTTAATTCAAATGACGTATTTGTGTTTTTATACAGAAAAATAGTGAAAAAAACTTGATAAATTGTATTTTTTATGTTGTATTTCCAGGTAAATTTGAAGGGGAATCAGTTGGAGAATATCAGTGAGCATGCATTTTGGTCACTGGAGGAGACGCTGATAGACATAGACATGTCAGAGAATAAACTCAAGTCCTTTCCCTACCTCCCACTTCGTCGCCTCAGTCTCCTGCAGACGCTGAATTTAGCCTGGAATGAAATGAGTGACCTTTCAATTTTGGCCCGGTCAAAATCCTCCAGCACCAGTTCCAGTTACGCTGACACTCCTGGCCAAGCTCTCCAAGTGCACCAGATGGAATGGCCAATGTTAAAGTACCTAAATTTGAATTCAAACTACCTGAGAAAACTGGAGCGGGATAATTTTGGTCCAATGAGAAATCTCAAGATGCTCTCGATCCACTTGAACAGTATTGAGCACGTGGACGAGGGTGCATTTTCCTCCCTCACTGAGCTGGAGTCAATTGACCTGAGCCACAATAAAATAACAATTCTCGGCCCCACCACCTTCCGTCAAAACTCCCGCCTCGTCAACATCGACCTCAGCAACAATCACATCCACCTGGTGGACGAACTATTTAACAATCTGAGTCAGCTCAAGGAACTCTTCCTCAATGGGAACAACATCCTCCACCTCACCGCCAACACGTTCCAAGGGTCTGGAAAAATCAGTCTGATGTATCTCCAAGGGAACGCGTTGAGATTCATCGAGTCCGGAGTTTTCAACCCCCTGCGGAATTTAACAGAACTGAGACTCTCGGACAATTTCCTGGAGATCCTCCCGCCGGACCTCTTCCTACAAAATGAACAACTCTTCTCCCTCAGTCTGGACGGAAATCGGCTGAGCAAAGTGATGCCGGGGAGTTTCCACAATTCAAAGGGGTTGAGAGAACTCCGACTCCAGAATAATCAAATCATTGCTATTCTTCCTGGAGTCCTTGACGTTCTTCCAAATCTGGAGGAGATTTATCTGGAGAATAATAAACTGAGTCAGATTAAAGGTCTGGATGCTCTGAGAAATGTAAGACATGTGAGTTTGAGCCGAAATAGTCTGGAGAGACTCACAGCGGACATGCTCCCGGGAACCGAGTTGTCCAGCCTCAGTCTGGGACACAACTACTTAAGGATTATTGAAGATGGCGCTTTTAGTAATCAAACCAGTTTGAATATACTCTTCCTCGGGAATAATCGACTCACTCATCTGGGTGCAAAAACCCTCAGCGGGTTGAAAAATCTGGAGCGACTTTATCTACAAAAGAATAATATTAGTCTGCTGCATCAGGACTGTTTCAGTAGTCAGACGAGGAGTTTGACCTATGTTGACCTGAGCTTCAATGCCCTGAGGAATGTGGCCAAAGGACTCTTCACCTCCCTCGAGTCTATCAGTGAGATCAATCTGGGTCACAATGACATCATCAGCCTGGAGAGTGACGCCTTCAGGGGGCTAAAAACTCTGCGGGTTTTGGACCTCTCAAGGAATAAATTAGCCGTGCTGGACCTCCCCAATGTTTTTGACAGTACTAATTTGGAAATATTCAAAATATGCTGTAATTTTATTGATGAAATCCGTGTTGCTGGTCAAGGTCATGGACAAGGTCAAGGTCAAGGTCAAGGTCAGGGTCAAGGTCATTATGGATATGTAAATGGAGCTCCATCTGCGGCTCTTCTACCTCCCCATTCCAAAACCGCAGGCTCCTCCTCATCATCTTCCGGCGGTGCAGGCTATAATTCGGCTAATAGCAATAACAACAGAAATAAACTCGCCGCTCATTCAGCATCCTCCTCCGTTCAAAATACACTAAAAGAGCTGGATCTTCAAGACAATAGGCTGAATGCCGCCGCCATCCGCCATGTTGAAATGGGGCGACTTGAAGTTCTTCAAATCAGCGGGAATAACCTAACGGACCTGGATGATCACCTTTTGGCGGGATTTCCCTCCCTCAGTTTCCTAGCCGCGGAAAAAGCACATATTATTTCACTCCCCGCCGACATTTTCCTTCATAATCCTCATCTGGCTGTGATACGCCTCAGTGACAATTTCCTCACCAGTGTTCCCGATTCTCTTTTCACCACAATGACATCCGGTTCGGGATCATCAGCGGGATCATCGTCGGGATCGGGATCAGGAGGTTCAGTAAAAAGTTTAGGACTGAGAGAACTTCACTTGCGTCAAAATCGTCTTCGTCACTTCCCCTACAAAGCCCTTGCAAATGCCTCCCTCCTCCAGGTGCTCACCCTGAGTGGGAATCGAATCAACAACCTGGAGCTCAACAAGATCAAACTCCCTCGACTCAAGCAACTGGACATGAATGACAACCAACTGTATAAATTCTCCGGAGCCCCACTGTCAAAGTCCATGCAGAGTTTGGAAGTGATCGACCTGGGTGAAAACAACATGAGTCGACTGAGTGACGACTTTTTGAGGAATATGACTCTGACTCAAATTAATTTGGGCGGGAATAAACTTCAAAAGATCCCTTACGCGCTCTCGTCCCTCTTTGTGAGTCAACCTTATGTCTTGAATATGAGTGGGAATCCGCTGATTAGTTTCTACAGTGATCGGGAGCTGAACAACGGCGTGCTCAACTACAGTGTGATGGACCTTTATTTGAGTGAGACGAATGTGAGTTACATCAGCGGGGATGTCTTCCGGATCTATCCAAAGTTACATCGACTCGTCATCCGAAACAACCCGCTGACGAGCATCCCACCGCTCGCCTTCACCGCCCTCCAACACTTGAATTTATTGGATCTGAGCGAGAACGAGATTGACGAGTTGAAGTATGACTCCTTCAGCGGACTTGTTCAACTCAAGAGTCTCAACCTCAGTCACAATCGCATCAAAAGTATCATCTCCTTCCACAACCATTTGTCCGGGCTTCAGGTATGTCAATTTTCATTACATAATTTCAACAGCTTCTCTTCTCTTCTCCGGTGGTCGCGCTTTAATTATAATTAAAACGTACAAGTGTTTAAACAGATATAGATTGAAAATTGAAAATAGGATTTTACACTTTCCCTTTCGCGCCGGGGGAAAACTTGTTTACACTGAAATCCATCCATGTGTACTTTCTCCTTTGTGAAATGAAAATATTTCATTTCATAAAGAGCTTGATTCAATTTATAGATTCTAGATTCTAGATTCTAGAATCGAGTTTCGAGAGCCTTGGCTTGTTCGTTGTTTGTTGTTTGTCTTCTTGTTCCTCTTTTTTTCCTAGTTTTGGTCTGGTTTTTTAATGTTGTTAGTTTGATATTGTGTTTGTGTGTGTGAGGGAAAGTCCAACTCCAGTTCCAGCTGAAACTCGAGCTCCAAGTGAAACTCATATGATAACCAGTTCCACTGTGTACTGTGTACATGTGTAAAATGTATTAAATATCCAGCAGAGAGAATTTTTCCTTTCACAGATGCTATTTGAGGCAAGGAGAAAGGAGGAAAGTGCAATTTGGTCGGGTACAAATTGGAAAATTTACGAATTTCTCCCTTGGCCGCTTTTCTCTTTTCTCCTTTCTTCTCATTTCATTTCATTTCTCTTCAGTTCTGCTCAATTCGCAATGCTCAGTGCTCAATGCTCACTGACTGTGCTGGATATTGAATTTGGAGCTGAAGCTGGAGCTCAACTTGGAACTGGAACTGGATCTGAAACTAAACCTGGAAGAAAATAATACAAGAAATAAATAAACGCTTGGCTTTTATGAGCTTTTTCACTGGATTCCCAGATTCCGGGATTCTGGGTTCTGGAGTGGGATTTCACCGCTACGGCACAAGACGCTAGACACTAGATACTAGATACTAGACGCAGCGTCTGTCTACTCCTCCGCTGGAGCTTTTTACCTGAACGGAACGGGAAAATGAATATATCCTGTTTTATTTGTTATTTGTTATTTCTACTTTCTATACTTTGATACACATGAGAAAAGAAAATGTTAATTATTTTTTCCCCGCTGATTGAAATTTCTTCCGGTTTGGTTTGGTGTGAATTTTGGGTTTACCTGAGTTTGGCTTTGGTTTCGGGTTTGGGTTTGGCACACATGTGAAAATGAATTCTCGTTTGATCAAATTACTTTCCTTTCTCCTTTGTTTGTTTGTTTGCTTTTACTTTTGTAAAATATGGAACACGCATAATTTAGTTTTAGAGATTCCACATTTTTTAAATAACTTTTTCCAATTTACGGACTTCTTTTTAATTTTCCAGTTTCCAGCTTCCATTTTCACCTTGTTTACCTAGTTGATAGAAATTGGAAATGATGCCAAATTACAAATTTGGAATAAGAACTTGTGTTGTAATTTCAAAATTTCAAAATTTCAAAAAGAATAACGTTGAATTTTGATGTCTCGGGTCTCAAGATTTTTCCTAGCAAAGTAAAATGTTCAGTGCAACTCAATTTGTTCCCTCAAAATCCATTGTACTGCTTTTGCAATTTTAATTTTTACACCTCAACACGATTTTGAACAAGGAATTTGGAATTTGGAATATGCCATGCGAAATGGTGCTATTCTTGTTGTTTCTGTTATTTTTATTGGTATTTGGTATTTGGATGTCATTTTAGTTTGGAAACTTGAAAACTTGAGCCCAGTCAATTTACTGTGAAAAAGAGTTGCGCTTTCATAATATTTTATATAATCAAAATGAACGAAAATCCTGAAAAAGAATTTTCGAGCAAGGAGAAAGTAAAAATCTGAAAAATCTCATCCTCGATACTCAATACTGAATACCCAATACGCCGCATGTAGAGACATAGAAATATGTCTAGAAATTGTTCCATTTGTTGATATGAAAACTGAAATTGTCTCCCAACTCAAAACAGAGTAAAACACATGAAATTTGAACAGGCGTAAACATTGCATTCTTGCTCTTGTTGAATTCCTTTAAATTCAGTGTTAGATGCTCAATTTTCAATGCTCAATGATAATAAAAATAATACTTTTGATAGAGAAATTCTCACTGCAATACACAATACACAACACAGACAAGAGACAACCGACGGAGAAAAGAGTAAAGAGACGGAGAAAATGGAGATGGATAAAGTTTATCCTTGATGGAATGTGATACGAGTTGAGAGTTGAGAGATGAGAGATGAGGAGTTTAGTGTCCTTGATGTAAAATGTGCCCATCAGATTGGTGTATCACGGATCATGTATGAAAAATACAGGAGAGGAAACAAAAACGACAAGGCACAATGCACAAGGAACAAGGAACAAGAGAAGAAGATGGAATTTCCCTTCAAAATTCCCATCTACTTTCTACTTTCTATACATTATACATTATACAGTTATACAGTGGAAAATGGGGGAGAGAGTAAAAAGAGTAAAGAGAAAGATGGTATTTCTTCTTTTACTTTCTCTGGTTTCCCAGATCCAGCTCCAGATCTCTGTCTCTTTTCTCTGTAGTCTGTAGTGAGTGAGTGAGTGAGTTTGGGAGGAAGAGGCTTAGTTTCCCGGAGCTTTTCATTCCGCATGATTGCACATGTACTTTGTGCTTTATCGCAACCCCACATGCCTCAACTTTCCATGCACACACAGCCACGTGGATGGATAGTGAATAGATATCTAGAATCTAGAGGAAGAGACAGGTAGCTCAAAACTGGAAAACTGGAAAAGAGTCACTGCGTACTCCTATTTCTGTTTCTGTACCTGCATCTCTCTCTCTATTTTCTGCATGCTCTATACTCTATTCTCTATTCTCTGTTGTGTATTGTGTATTACGCACACAGAGAAAGTGAAAGTGAAAGTAAAAGAGAGAAAGGAGGCAATTCCTTCGCCCTGCTTTCTCCTTTTCTCCTTTCCTATTTTCCTATTTTCTATTTCCTATTTTACTCTTTCTACCTTGAAGCTTGAAGCTTGAAGATGAGTTGTCCAACTCGTTGTAAAGAAGAATGAGAAAAGGGGGAATAGGATGTATTTTATATATTTGCCGTGCTCGATTGCTCAATTTTAGTATCTGTATTTCCTTTTACTAGTGTAGCGGAGCTATTCAATAGTCAGTGCAATGCCAAAGCCAATGTGCCTCTTGAGTCTTGAGTCTTGAGCATTTGAGCATTTGAGCACTTGTACCATAACCTAACTCGTGCTCGATTGCATGCCCCGATTTGACCATTTCACTTTCCCTTTCAGCCCATTCTCCCTATTCTCTTTACACTCGATTCCTCGATTTCTCGATTCCTGAGAGAAAGTAGAGAAAACCTCAAGACCTGGAAAATAAGTAGAACTGGAACGGAGAATTATACACAAGTAGGGATACAAGCAAACCAAAACCAAACCAAAGGACTTGACTAGAACTAGACTTGGTCCAGATCAGTTTTTTCTCTTCTTCACTTTATACATGTACATTGTGCATTGTGGGTGTTCTGTACGCTTTCTCTTTCTCTTTCTCCTTTTCTTCTCTCTGCACACAATACACAATTTAAATTGATGCAAGAAGAGACTCGAGACTCGAGACTCGAGAATTGGGAATCCAAAGGAAAGAGGAAAAATCATGATTCTTCCTCTTGCTCTTTTCTATGTTCTCGGGTTCAAATGCCTCTTGATGTTGATGTTGATGTTGGTGTTATTTTCATGGCGGAAATGGTTACACTCGGATTTTCTCTCCAGTCTCTTCCAGTACCGTAAACAGAGAACAGAGAACGGAGAGTCTCGAAGGGACAGTGAAGGAAAGTGAGTTGTAAGTAAGCTGAGGAGTGAGCCCAAAGGAAGGAAAGGAGAAAAGAAGAAGACCGGAAAATTTTATATGTAGAGAGGAAATTGTACAGCGTAAAACGTAAATAGTAAATTGCAAACGGTAAATGTGAATAAGAATACGAATACGAATAGAGATACAGATAACAGGAATAGCGCTGTGTATCGTGTAAAGGTAGGGAGAAGAATTGAGGATGCAGACGCGTATCAAAGTATCAAAGAAAATTCAACTGCGTTTCATCCTGTACAATGACACTGTTCACTGTACACTGTACATTGTGGATTGTGGATTGTGGATTGAAGTTAAAGATGCAGGTAGGATACACAGTGGAGAAAAATGAAAAGGGCTCAAGTGAATCTTAAACTGTCTGTTGTCTGTTTGTTTACGTGTCTGCTCAAATGTCCGCCTGTCTGTCTGTCTTTCTGTCTGTCTGTCTGTTGTTTTTTCTCCCTCTATTTTTTGCGGGTATTATTGGGATTGAGGATTGAGCAGAGAACAAGATGAATATGGTGGAGAAAGAGGAGAAAAATACTGAAATACTGCCCATATCCATTACCCATTACACATCCATTCCTCTTCTCTCTCTCCCTTTCTTCTCCATGTACAATATACATGCATGGTTATCTGTACTGCATATTGATATAGAGATGGATAAAGAAGAAGACGAGCCAGCTCTATGTATAATGTGTATAGATATCCGTGTTATTGTTTTATGTCGGTGGAGCGCATCTTGGACTGTTCAAATCTTGGAATTTTCCAAATGGTGCATAAAACCATCTGGGGATTTGTACAATTGCAGACGAAAAAGAGCGGTTGAAAGTTGAACGTTGAGCAGTGTACAATGTACAAACTACAAACAGGAGAAATATGAAGAATGAAATTGAGAAATGGCTCAACATTCAACATTCAAGAGCTACTTCAACCTCCAAACTCCAAACTCCAAACCTTCTCCGTCCCTCATTCTTCTTCTTCTTCACGGCAGACATCCACAATTCACAATTCACAATCTACAATCCACACACTTGCACATTGTACATTGTAAATTGTACACGGGTGCTCGAGTATTTGCTTTTTATTTATTTTGAAAGAGTGAAAAATCTCCATCACTCTCACTTCTCATCGCCAAAGATTCTCAGTTTTAAAGCATCAAATTCAGCATCAAACAAATTTTCATTTTTAAAATCTAGTAAAAACCCCGCTTTGAATGAATTAAGTAGATGCGAATTGAGAATCCTATTTAATTTTGCTACAAAACTGGGATTTTTAAACAAAAATCCTCTGGTAAAAAATCCGGAAAAGGAACAAATGGTTGATGAAAGGTCGTTTGTTATTTGCGTTTTGCGTTTTCTGTTTCGCATTTTGCATTTGTTTGGCTTCATTTCATTTCAAGTCTCCTTTTTAAGAGTTTTGATTTAATTTAGAGTTTGGAGTTTGGAGTTTGGAGTTTGGAGTTTGGAGTTTGGAGCGCACTCACTTTTGACTTTTCAAGTTGAAGCAGTACAAATACAAGGAAAAAGGACAAAAGAGCAGAAACATTCTGCGATGCTTTGTTTTTTGTTTTGTGTTTTGTGTTTTTTGTGCCTTGTCAAATTTCCTGTTCTGTTTCGGCCGTCCGCTAATATATAATTTTGTACAGAACACAATACACAAATATTATATTTACCATAAATGTATGTTTTACACAGTACATGATCAATGAACAAGGAACAATGAAAAAGAATCACAAGACACAAGACACAAAAGAGTGCAGGAGCAGGCGTAAAACAAAAGGGAACAAAAGGACCAACTTTTCAGCATTGTCCATTGTCAAAGCAGACCAAAATATCAAAGTAGAGTAAGAGTTTGAATTTAGAATTTATCATGGTAAAAGTTTTCTCACCGCATCCAACAACATTGCTCATTGCTCACTGTACAATGTGCATTTTGTACAATATTTAGTGGTACATTTTACATTATGATGAATCTTTTGTTTCCAGAGTCTAGTTTTGAGGTAATTTTACTATAAATTTTGCTCATTTTTCTATCATTTCTGATACAATGACAAAAATACTGATATAGACAAAGAAAATTCTACTTAATTATTTTCCTTTCGTAAAAGAGAACAAACAAACAGAGCCGACGAGTAGTGAGCTGTTCTCAGTTTATAAACAATTCTCGTTTCATTCCCGCTGTACAATGTACAAAGTTGATTTCCTCTCATTATTATTTTACTGGAGAAAACACAAAACACACAAAGAAATCCTGAGCTTTGTGATTTCTAATTCCTATTTCAATTTACAGCATTTTTTCTCCCATTTCATTTGTTCTCATTTTATTATTTTCATTATTTTGTTTCTTTAGTTTTTTTTTGCTATTGTGCTGCCGTATCAATTTTCACTAGATTCTTGTGTAATTTTGTAATTTTGCTAAAGCGAAAAGAGAGCGCTCAGTGTCGAGTGTCGAGTGTCGAGTGTCGAACGTTCCACGAGAATTGACCTTTTCACTTTTCACTTTTGACTTTTAATATTAAACTGCTTTTGTTATTCTTTTATCAAAGGGAAATTTATTCTCAAGGCTCAAGGCTCATGAGTAAAACGTTGTGCAGTATTTGACTTTGATGCTTGTTAATTAATTATTTATTCGCAGCTCAGTGTTTAGTAATTAGTATTTGTGGTGTGTGTGATGCTGGATTGCATTTCTAATGTTAATTTCCTTGTCAAAGTTCAACCTTGTCAACAGTCAAAAGCCAACAAGTATTATTTTAAATTTTAATACAAAAATATCAGAAATAGTCCAAGCTGCATCTCTAATTTATGTGGATGACATGAAACATGAATGAAGCCGGAAAAGGAATGGTTCGTTAGTATTTTGGAGGTTTGGTATTTTGGTATTTCGGTGTTTTGATGTTTTGTCTACAGAGAAGAGATAACGATAACGAGAGATGCTGAGAGAGAGAAGAGTACAAAAGAAGGGCTGAAAATGTGATACAATTCATTGGTGGGCCGATGTGCTGGACTTGGATGAGAATTAATGATAATGATAAGGATAACGAGTAGCGAGTGATTCAAGTCAAGTCAAGAGCGAGAGCAAATGAGCAAATGACTAGTGAATTTGTCTCGTGTCTCGAGTCTCGTGTCTCGTGTCCATCATGTGCGATGTGCGATGTGCGGGTTTGGTTTCATTCATTTACTTTCCGTTACTTTCCCTTGGTTTGATTTGGTTTGGTTTTGTTTGATAATACATACAGGATTTGGACCTCTCCTACAATCAATTATCGCAGTTGGTTCCGGAAGCCTTCGCCAACTTAATCTCTCTGGTTTCATTACGACTCCGGGGCAACGAGCTTCTCGGTCTCCCTGCCGATTTATTTGGTCCGCTGGCTCGACTCAGCGTCCTCGATCTCAGCTTCAACCTCATTGAAACCGTTCCTGCCACCGTGCTCCGGCATCTCGAAACCAGAATCTCAACTCTCCGACTCGAAGGTACGTACAAAATATTATACAAAACTCATTCTAATATCTAACAGTAAAATCCTCTCATTTATCTGTATTTATATTTTATCGCCACATCTTTTCCCTATGCAAAATATTCCCTCATTTGTCCGGATTCCGGATTCCGGATTTCATGTTTCATATGCACTGGATTTTCACCCTTTTAATTGGCATTTCATCCTGTCATAATGTTAACTTTGACCAAAACACCAAATAGCCCAAAACCTGCATATTTCATACAGCATTTGAATTTGAATTTGAATATTGTACAGTTTCTTCCGTAGTGTTTAGAGTTTAGAGTTTTCAATACTGAATACTGCAGACTGACGATGATCTGCACCGCTAACCACAAAACACAAAACGTCCAAATAAACCGCAAAACTTCCTCGTCTCTCCTTTCTCCTTTCTCGTTTGTGGTCAGGATTGTCCGGGTACATAAATCAAATGGAAAATGGAAACCGCCCGGAACCTTTTCAAACACAAATTACAATTTGCAAATACAAAATTCAATTAAATCCATTTTCAGAGTCAAGTTTTTCCAACTCAACCAAAAATATGCACATTTTCCCATATTTTTTAGCGGTGGGTTTGAAATTGGTGAAAATTTTCCATTTCCAATTTCCACTCGTAAAATAAGTAGATTTATAGAAATGAGAAATGAAAAATGAGAAATGAGGTATTTCATTGGATTGGATTGAATTGGATTTAGTACGGTTTGTTCTGCTCTGCTAACCCAAATCACATGACACTTCTCAACTAGTTTAAATTCTGAACTAGGGCGAGCCAAAGAAAATCCAGACTCGAGGGCTGGAATCAAATCTCATATCATTTCATCTCAGCTCAATTCAGTGAATATTGAGCATTGGGTATTTTTGTGCATGTGTCATGACAAGATGTTCGTTGTTCATTGTTCATTCGAGAGTGAATCCCCCTTTATTTCGTTTTCGTATTCAGTGTCACTGGGTTTTGGATTCCAGATTCTAGATTCTAGATTCTAGATTCTGGGCTAAATACAGAAGTGCAGAAAAGAGATGGAAATTGTCATGGACATTTAGAATTTACTATCAACTATCAACACTAGAGTAAAAATGAGCAGTTTATTTTAATTATCTAGTTTTTTTTGGATCCCCAATTCCAAATTCCCAATAACTTTTTCTGTTCAAAACTCAAATGCTCAAATGGTTACAATTTGAGTAGCTCAAGTAGTTTAAGTAGTGAAAAGATGCTATTTATTTTAGTTTTATTCATCATTCATTCACGAGGGATTTCCGTATGGAGATTTTCCCTGCTGGGAAAACAAGAAGTGATAGGTGATAGGAGAAAGACGATGACGATCAAGACTCAAGACTCGAGACATGAAGAAATTTGAGTTTTGAATTTTGATGCTGGAGGTCGAAAGTTGAGGTTTAATACGAAGGATTAAAAGGTTCAAAAGGAGAAGAAGAGAGAAGCGAGAAGAGAAAGGAGAGAAAATTGAGAAGAGACGGGAGAAAAGTCCGTTTTGTCCAGGTTCAAATCTCAATAGAAACCCGAAAAGAAGAAATCTAAGACTATCTCTCTACGGTTTTTGGTTTTCTTTTCCTTTCGTTCTATTTAGTGTTGGTGTTGGCGTTGGTGTTGGTTTTAGTGCTCCAACTCCTTTCACTTGCTCCCTCCCTCCTCGTTTTCATTTAAGCTGGAAGTAGAGCTAGAGCTGGAACTGGAACTAGAACTGGAGCTGGAATCCTGTAAGATAGTTTATAGTGAAAGGAAAAGTGGAAGAAAAGCATCAAGATTGAGCCAAGATCTGAAACTGGTGCTGGTAGTGAATCTGCTTTGGACCCAGAATCCAGATCGAGATCGAGATGTGGATCTTCTTTTTCTCCATTCCTTCGCTCACTCCACTCACTCAAAAACACAATCACGTCTTTCCTTTGGTTTCCTCAGAGTTCTCACATGAAAATATCGATTTTCATGTTGATTCCACGCCATCGGCAGCATCTCCATCTCCTCGATCCTCAGCATCAGCATCAGCACAGCATCCGCATAGAGAGTAGACAGACTCCAACTCCAACTCAACGTCTTCCATTCATTTCAAATCCTCAACACATCTTCCGTCCTCTCTTTTTCTAAAGAAACTCCAATACACTACACTACAAAAATAGAGTACAGTACAAATACATGTACACTCTGCAGACTGGAGATATCTATACTGAGCTGAATTCACTGGAACTTTTTTCGCAGAGATCCCTTCCACAATATTCTACAATATCTTGATATCATATCACATCACATCATATCGTATCATATCGTATCAACCAAACCAAACCAAACCAACAAGCAACCCGAGGAAGAAAACAGTAGGAATTTTCTTCCTCCTCCTTTTCTTTCCCTTTATTTATGTATCATGTCATCAGGGCTCTATCCACTATTATATATTATATCTGTACAGAGTATAGTCTATAGACAGTAGACAGCATCCTTCATTTTTTCTACTCTTCTTGCATATCCCGTCTCCAGTTTCTCCAGTATTTCTAGTATCGCATACCTCATCATATATTTATTATGGATTATGTGGGCGATCCATCTACAAAAATAATGTACACACTCCATTCTCCATTCTCCATACTCGATACTGGATACTGGATACAGATTCTTTACATTCGACATTAGACATCCGAAGCACAGCAACGGCCATTTTATCAGTAACCTCAAACCTCGCCTTATTCTTTCTTCTTCCCGCCTTTGGACAAAATAGCTAGAGATGAAATCTCATTTTATCTGCTAGTTATTCCAATTCCAATTCCGTTTCCAATGATTTCTATCCCCATGACAACGATAACGATTAGAGGTCATCAAGTTTAAACACAACAGTTCATGTACTTTCCCCTGATAATCAAAATCATATTCATATTCACGTGATACTCGACACTCGACACTCGATACTGCCAATGCAAGATGTACAGATATTTCATGTATTAAGATGCTCCGAAATGTTTTTCTCTTCAAGTGTCAGTGTCAGTGTCAGTGTCAAGGATTTCCAGATCCGATGTTCGATACTGGCTAAAAAATCAAAATCAAAGTCAAAGTCAATGTCAGCTTGAAGCGAGTGCGAGTTGGAACGTCAAAGGGGAAAAAGCAAAGGTTGGCATTTTCCACGCTCTCCATTCCTTGTGCATATTGGGTGCGCGTCTTGTCTTGTGTCTTGAGTATTGAGTCTAATGTCAAAAATCAAATAGCAAATGTGCGTTTGCGTCTATTTGTATTTGTAGATATTTGTATGGATGAATGTGGAATGCGAATGGGAATGGAGATGGAAAAGCGCGTCAAGGTTTCTCGGTTTTGGTTGATTTTTTACTCGAGTCTCGATTCTCGATTCTAGAGTCTCGAGTTCAAATGTGACTAGATATTTTTGAGACATGTTTTGAATCATGTACTTTGGAGCTTGGAACTTGGAATTGTGATGGTTCTCCGTATCGCTATCGGTATCGGTTTGATCATGATCGTGATGGTGATGTACTAGATTTTTGATAGATTTTCCATGAAAAACGAGATGGAAATGATGCGCCTTCTTTGGATGATGGCGATGGCTGTTTGAAATTTCAAGTGCATGCACAATGCACAGTGTACAACTTTGATTTACTAACGGAAGACTTGATACTTGATTCTTGATGCTTCATGCTAGTAGATAGTAGATAGTACACACAGATTGCAGATGCTTTCACAATGTATTGTACAATGCACAAAGGAAGTGGAGAAAAGAGGAGAGAAGAGCAAAGATGCCAAATGTTGACAGTTTATTATTGTTATTGTGCGTAGAATGTAGAATGTAGAATGTGTATTGGCATTTGTGCGTCTTGGCATTTTATATTCTTACATTTCTACATTTGCTCACATGTGTAGATTTGAACCCAAATGTGCAATGGAAATTCAGTTCAATTCAATCCAATTCAATTCAGTTCAACTGAAAGCAGCCATAAAAATGACAAATAAAAATAAAAATAGAAATAACTCCGATTTTCAGCTACTGTCTTTTTTATTTTTTCTTCTGTATGAAATGTTTTTGAAATTGGTGGTGCTGTTCAATGTTCAAAGAATTGAACGTTGAACATTGGGAAATTGGAGTATGGAGTAGAATTTGTTTTGCGTAACAATGCTTTTTTATTTTTCAATGTGAGACAAATGATGGACAATTTACATTCGTGATTCTTTTATGATCATGATCATAATGCCAAAAAAACAGATTTATAATGGTCTGATTTTCCAAGCTGGATTTGGATTTGGATTTTTGGGAGAGATTGTGGATTGTGGAGAACTCCCCTGATATCGTATTTTGGATGGAAAGTGGAAAGTGGAAAGAGCAAAGGACAAAGACAAAGAAATATGTTTTGTAATAAAATATGATTTTGTATATCAATCTGGATATCGAAATCCAATTGACATGAATCTGGTTAAATAAATGGGTTTCCATGGTTTGGTGGAGAAGAATAACGTTGGATCATTTCATTATGTCCTCCATGTCTTCCAGTAGAATACATTCTAGATTCTGGGCTGTGGACACTCCAGACTGGACACTCAAGACTGGAAACTGGAGACGGCAAATGAATGAAGCTCTTTTCTTTCCCCATTTCTCCAGCATTTGTCCGCTATCAGTATTAACCTTTGAAAAGTGAAAGTGAACCCTCTCACTTCCATTTTTCTTCTCTTTTCTTGTCTCATGATCCGTTTCCCGTTTCCAGCTCCATTCTGTTCTATTCTCTAGTCTCTAGACTCTAGACTCTCCCTCCTGATGGACTCAGATTGCAAGACTGGAGAAAGACAATAAATTTCCCCCTCTCGGATTCGGATGCTCGGATAAATGAACATTGTTCAGTGTCCGTTGTCCGTTGACCGTTGTCTGCAGAATCCATTGAGCATTGAGCATTGAGCATCTACAATCCACAATCCTCATATTCATCTTTATGATCATGCTAGTGATACGAAGCGACTGTTTTGGATTGTGGATTGTGGCTTTTAAAACCAAGGGGAGCAAAATGAGAAGCAGAGTGGAATTTTGAAGGGAAACCAAGAGACCGACATTGACAAAGATGGGACAGCGTGTCGTGTGAGGGGAAAGATTTAGTCAGCACACAGTAGAAGCAGAAACAGAAATAGGGACAAGGCCTCTAGATTCTAGATTCTAGACAGAGCCCTTTTTTGACAAATTGGAGTGAGTTGTTCCTGGAGGAAACTGAACTACACTTAACTAGACCAAAGTAGACTAAACGAGGTTCGGGCGGATGTCGGTGTGGCGGATCATATGTAATATCCAGAACCTGGAATCTGTAATATGGCAAGTTATGATATGAAACTAAGAAGATTTCCTGGACATTGACTAATGTTCAACACCAGTTCAATCCGATCCGAACCAAACCAAACCATGTGTGTCACGGTGTAAAAAGTCCTCCTTTTCAAGAGGTAGCCTTGACGCTCCATTATCTACATTCTACATACTCCATTCTCCATCCTGCAAACTACATGCTACTCAAAACCCACAAATTCCAATCCATTCCTATCTATAATCTAACATATCAAGTCACTGGAGCGTCCGTGACATTTCACTTTGTCTCCACTCTTTGCTCCTCTAATTCTCATCATGTCTAATCACTAATCACAGATCCCAGCTCCAAGAAAAATAAAAAGAGTAAAAATAATATGAAACAAAGGAAGCAGTCAAAGCTGACTCAATATTTCCGATTTCCGATCCTCGATCCTCAATTCTCTTGCAATATTTCCCACTTTTCTACTTTGCTGTCGACTTTCAGTAATTTTCTCTTCCTTTTTTGGCTCTTGTTTGACATAGATACATTTGTAATATTTACACTATTTTGTACCATATTTCTTTGATTTTGGTATCCTCGCGCTCTCGCGTTGTTTCTTTTATTAAGTCATTGTATCGAAAGTTGTAAGTCGCAAGTCGCAAGTCGTAATAAAGCGACAGGGATAATGTTATATGTTACTGGACTTGAAGGTGTTTTTCTCCTGCCAGCTACAGCTGCTGATTCTGATTTTGTTGGTGTCCGTGGACGTTGGACGTTGGACAGTGAACAGTGGGGAAGAGAGTCAAAGATAGAGGTCATTGGTCACTCTTGTTTTTCTGGTTGTTTTCCTTTTTTTGCAATCGTTTTGCTCCACTAAAGTTTGCGACTTTTGATTTTATTACCGTTATAAGACTTGATAAAATGTCCGTGTTTTGTTGTACACTGTCGAATAGTCGAATGTGGAGCGTTCTTTGTCTCCTTGTTTATATCAAGTACAAGATCCAAGAGGATTCAGTGTGAGAGGAAACGGAGATAAATACAAAGTCCACGTGTATCAATGCCCAAGTTCCAAAGAGAATAGAAGAAAAAGAAACAGAAATTGGAATGTAAAGTGAGGAGAAAAAAAAGAAAGAAAGAAAAACGAAGGAAGAGGGGTAACCTCTTTCAATTGGATTCAATTCAGTTGAATCCAATCCAATCCAATTCCATTTAAACTTGAGCATTGAGCATTGAGCATTGAGCATTGAGCATTGAGAGTTGAGTAGACTGTAAATACAGATGTAGGTTCATGTAGACAAGACACGAGACAAGAGACAAGAGAAATGGGAGAAATGGGAGATGAACCAAGAGTTTAGAGTTGAATCGGTGAGCGGTGAATCGAAATGGATGTGGATTTCCAGTCTTTGCGAATTGAGAATTGAGACTCGAGACTCGACACAGTAGAAGAGAGCAGAGAACAGAGCAGAACAGAGCAGAGGGAAAGAGAAAGAGACATTGAGAGAGATTTGGAGTGATAGAACAGTCGTGTGAAAGTGGCACCTGAGAAACTATAGTGCGGTGTCACTCACTTCCTAGATCTATCTCATCAACCTTCCTTCCTACAGCCAGTCATCCATCTTCCAATCCAACCAGCAAACAACCCAGCACCACATCCAACTCAAGTCCCCGTACAAATACAAATACAAGTCTTTTTCACTCCGAGATGGATTCTGGATTCTGGATTCTAGATTCTGGATTCTGGATTCAGAGTCCAGTCTAGTGTAATGGAAATGTATGGGATTTTCTCCAACTTTCTCTTGCTTTCCTCCTTTCTTTTTCATATATATTATTATCCTCTCTGCTTTCTCTACTTTCTCCACTTTCTCCGGGTATAAAAAGACAAACTGTCTATTTTCTCTAGAATCTAGAATCCAGAATCTAGAATCTAGAATATAGAACTAGAACATTATTGAACACTGAGAATTGAGCATTGAGCATGAATATCTCTCTTTTTCTCTGTATCAGCCACTCTTGTTTTCTTGCACTGGAATACAAAAAGTTGTTGTGCTTTTACTATTTTTTCCAAACTTGATGCTCATTTCCTTGACTTTTTTCAACTTTATTTATTTCTTAATTATTTTTCCCCTCGTTTTTACCCTGTGCCGGAAATTTATGGAAATGAGTAGCGGAGAATCAAAGGAGTGGAGTGCAGTGGGAAAATTAAGTGAAAAAAAGACGGAAAAAATCCATCAGTAACGACTGTGATTACAATTTCCCTTCCGATTCCAGATTCCGATTACCCGTCTTAAAAAAGGAATTGAATTCAGTTTCAGTTCAATTGAGATTTAAGATTTGAGATTGAGTCGTTCAGAATATAGAATTTTGGAGAAAAAATGAATTTGAAACGGCTACGGGTAAATTCAAAGGAAAAAACAAAGAACTGTTTACTCTGTATTTATTTATGTATAATGCACATAAATTGTACTTGTAATAGACAATCCAAATACATGGAATACTTAATGCCGATTCTGGATTGCGGATGGTTGATTGTGAAAAAGATTGAGAGAGAAGAGAACAAAAGTAGAAAATCAGGGAAATCCTGGAACTTGTGATGATTCTCCGGGAAAAGCGGGCACATTAAATGTCTTTATTCCTTAGATTTGTGTACTCAATTCTAAATGCTCAATAGAACCGGAAAAAATAGAGAGCGGAAACTGAAACCCCAAGCCCAACCAAGCTAAGCCCAAGGAAACAGCAACAGAGTAAATAAGTGAATACAAACACATTTTTTATACGGGAGGAAAAACAGAGGAAAAAATCTTCATTTCCGTTTGTTTTCTTTTTCACTGATTCTTGATTCTTGATTCTTGATTCTGCAGTCTGCAGTCTGGACTGGGTGAAAGAATGTGAGTTTGGAGTTTGGAGTTTGCATTGGAATTGGATGTCGATTTGGATGTGGATTCAGATTTAGAAGCGAGATCAGCATTGAGATGGAGCTTAAGCATTGAACACTGCACATTGAGAATTGAGCATTGAGCATTAATTGATAATTGACTCTGATCTGTTTCAAAGTGTATTTATGCTCAATCTACTGTCACGTTCCACTTTCTTCTCCATTTATTCCCATAAAACTCCAAACTCGGTGCCGTATGCACATGTGAATATACATTGCAAATACACAGTCACAATCACAATGGCTCGATGCTCGATGCTCCATGCTCAATGTTCAATGGATTGGTTTGGTTTGGCTTCTCTTTCAAATTTATTTCTGCACAAAGATACCTCAACTCCAATTCTCTTTTGACTCTGGTTCTCCACTCTTTCACATTAAAACTCTGGGTTTTCTAGTCTGCTAGTCTGGGATTTTGCAGTCTCATTTTACATTTAGTTCCAGTGGAAAATCTAGTTGTAGTGAATTTCATTTCCCAGTGGATTTTACGGTAGATGATGCAAACATTCTCAATTCCAAAATTATTTTGAATTGTGAACTCTGAATTGCAAATATTACACATGACTTTGTTTACACTCCACTTTCAACTCTGTCCACAATCCACGATCCAAAATCCACTTGCTTCATTTACAATGAAATGGGCGGAATTTCCTTTTTAGTTACATCCAAAAACTGAAACCAGAACCAAAAATTGTGTGCGCAACGGAAAAACAAAGACAAGGACAAAGATAGGTCCGCACACATGATTTGAATGAATTGAGATTTGAGCTTTGAGCTTTGAGCTTTGAGTTTTGAGTTTTGAGATTTGAGATAGAGAACTTTTGTTTACTCGAAAGTTTAATTCCCAAAAACTCCATTCTCCATTTCCATTCTCTATTGTGCGTAATAATACAATAGAAATATATTTAAAACTATCCTCATTATTCATTTCAATTCATTTCTCTTTTTGTGCGGTGGAAAAATTAGTTTGGTCCATAAATAAAATTCCTGCGTCAACTTCAGTCTCATCCGCATCCGCATCGGCATTGGTATTGGCATTGTTGTTCTCATTCTCGGTTCCGAATTTAAAACCCGAATTATTATTAATCATCATAATTGCCTTCCACTTGATCAAATCTCACTTTCCATTTTCCCTCTCCACGTTTGTCCATATAAAATAATGAGCAGGCACTCAAATTGCTCCATTTTACTCGGATAAACTGGAGAAAACAAACAGAAAAAAATATGCATAATTCCGAGTTTCAAGAACCAGAACGAGCGCCAGCGCCAACATTCAGAAGAGTAAAATACCAAGAAATTGTTGTATTTATAAACAAAATACAGAAATTTGAAAGAACTCTACAGCTCTTGTGTTTACGTTGTGCAAAATGGCGGAGAGAAAAGCGGATGATGATGCGATGAGGGCGGTGGTGATGGTAACTAACTGCTGGTTTGGTTTGGGTTGGATTGGATTGGATTGCACAACTTGATGATTAATTTTGCAAGGAAAAGCTTTCAACTTTCACCGGGAAAATGAAGCGGGCTTTTTATTATTGTTTCTTCCTGGAAACCTGGAAACCTGGAATACTGGAATACTGGAATATCATTCGCGTCTATTTAAATTTAAATTTGGAGGAACCTTGACGAAGGAAACAAATGTAAAATAAATACATCAAATATCAAGTTTCACACTGGCGCTGGCCCTATCTATTGTTGTGAATTTTGAACTGTAAATGCCGAGTTATGAAAATTGTGATAAAGATAAGACGCGTATTATCTTGTACATTGTACATTGTACATAGACGAGACCAGAGACCAGCGGCTAAATTCAAAATGGGATTTACTCTTTATTTAAAACTGAGCATTGAGCATCTACCGCTCACCGTCCTTCTTTAATTAGTGTTTGTAGTTTGTACATTGTGCATATAAACATATGAGCAAATGAAACTTGACATGTGTTGTCAAGGGCAGTATTCCTATTCCTTTTCTAAGTACACAAAATATTACATAAGCAACATGAACAATGCAGAGTAAAAAGAGCACGCTCTTCTTCTCATCCCCATCTTTTGTATCTCATTACAGAGTGGAAAAATTTTCAATTTAAAGCTAGCCTCAAGTGTTTAATGTTCCACTGTATTCTATTATATTCCATTCTATTGTATTGTATTGTAGCTATTCTCCACATTGAATTTAAATAACTGAGCTCCACAAAGCTTTCCTCAACTCTTCTCTGCTCCGATCCGCTCAGCTCTGCTCGGCTCGGCTCTGCTCTGCTAAAATTCATGGGAAAGAAATGAACAATTTTCCTTGTACGTTGTACATTGTACAATTTCCATTGCTTTTTTTACGGAGAAAAATTTAATTACGTGCTTCCTTCCAGCTTTTAGATCTCTCTCTTCTCATTCCCTTAGAACTTGGAACCAAACGGCAAAGAAGAGAGAGGAACTTGAAGCTTGAAGCTTCAAGCTTCTCTCCCCTTTCTCCCGTTTTATCTTCCCAGTTCCCAGTTTTGAATTCTGATGCAAAAGGAGAAAAGAGAATGTGCGGAGTAGACACAAGGCACAAGACAAAAGAGAAAGAAGAAATGTGGATGTGGGCCTTGAAACTTGGAGCTTGAAATAGAAAATACAAAATGTAGAAATAGAAATAGAAAGAAACAAAACAAGGGGAAAGAAATGTTCCTTGATCGTTTTCCTCTTCTTTTTCTTTTTCTGCCACAAAATGCTTCCTCTTTCCGCTCATTGTGAGTTGCACAGTACAATGTGGACTGCAGATTGTAGATTGAAGATACATTCTGCATTCCTGGAGCTGGAGCTGAAACTGGAAGTGGAAGTGGTAGAGAAGGGAAAGATAGAGTTAATAAATCAGTGGGAGAAGCTGATGGCCGGGCCCTTCCTTAGCCGTCCTCTCAGCTCCTCCTCCTCCTTTCCAACTAAACAAGGAAGGGATACAGAGGAAGAGAAAGCATGGCTTTGGCTTTGACTTTGGTTTCCTCAATCCATTCTGCCAGTGTGTAAGAGTGTGTATTGGGAGTGGAGCTTTGTAGCCTGTTTAAAAAATATTGTCGGGACATTCTGCGACTACAAAAGTGTGAACTTGGCCAATTTCGGCTGGCTAGGTAGTCTCTTGGGCATACTGTGACCGTAAAAGACTGCTCTTCCACCATCCAAAAAGCCCATTTCAACTTGCCACAATTCAAAACTTCAAGAGTCACACACATTCAACATGAGAGATATAAAGCGAGTACGAGAACTAGAGCTAGAGCTAGAACTAGAACTAGTGCGAGAACTAGAGTGTAGAGTGAAAGCTGGAGAAAATAGTAGTAGTAGTGAAAGCCAAGGCGAGGCACATTCATGTATAATGTGTACATATAATATGGATATATACATGAAAATCTCCAACTACTTTCATGCTTGTGTGAATAGTTGCTTGTCCATTTTACGTTTTACGTCCTCTTTCCCTTTTCTCTGCTCAATGCTCCCTCCTCTCCTTTGTCGTTTGTTTTCCGTTTCCCTTTTGGTTCTCCACTTGCTTTTTGGTGGGTCCAAACTGGAAACTGGAAGCTGGAAGCTCGAAACTCCAAAGTCAGAGACGAAAGACGGAGACGGAACTTGCAAGTCTCGCAAGTCGGAACTGGAAGAGACAGAGAAATAGTGTGTGTATGTGTGTGTGTCCAAATCCACATCCAAATGAACCAGGTCCCTGGAAGATATGGTGAAAGTATGGTGAAAGTGGGATAGTAAATGGATTCAGAATGCATCTCCCATCTACTTTCTCGTGTCTACTGTGTACACTGTACAGTGTACACACATAAAGAAAACGTCAGCGGTCTACCGTACACATGTCTTCATTATAAAATAGCAAGAGCAGCGAAGAGCTGGAGCTGGAAAGCTGGAGTGATAGAGATAGAGAAAAGGAGGACAAATAGCGAGAGAAAATCTTCAAACTTGACGACTCTCAATTTCTCTCACTCAAAATAAAAAATGCCCACCGAGAGCCGCTTGACTAATAAGAGAAATACGCGTACGAGCCACAGCCAGAACCAGAACAAGAGCAAGAGTAAGGACCCACTTTCATTTCGTCCGTCGCTTCGTTTCGATCCTTGCTCTTAGTCCTACTCCGTCTCCACTCTCCACCGTCTTTCTTCTTCTTCTTCCTTCTCAGAATGACATATCTTTTTATTACATCTCTCTTTAGGTGCAAAAGCACAGACACAAATGCACACGTTGTAACGTTGTACTTTGTATGTATGCAGAGGACGGAGGACGGAATGTTGAGCCGCAATTTTCTACTCAAAGATACTCAAAGAGGAGAAAACATTAAAGGTACGCTAAGTGAGTGGCGAGCTGTGGCGTCTGACGTTAAGTCTCGAATCTAGATTCTAGAATCTAGAATCTAGAATCTAAAGTCTAAATATTTTCATTTGGGACACGATAAATTATTTCGCCTCGGTTCATCTCAATTCTCCATTCTCCATTCTCGTCTCATGGAATCATAGAACAAACATGAGAGCAACCACAAAATAGCAGTTCATTTGATGCTGCTGCTTCTTGGGTTGAAATTTATTTTCAAGTGAGAATTTAGGTGGTTTCATCTGGAATCTGGAAGCTGGAAAGAGGAAAGAGGAAAGTGGACGTAGAATTTAGAGCGTAGAGTGTAAATTGTACAATTTAGGATGTTGCAAACTTTCTTCCCCTTTGATGATGATTTTCTACAGACTAAATTCTTTGCGGTAGACTTTAAACTTGAAACTTGAAATTTATTTACACTGCTTTCTTCATTCTCCTCTCATTTTCATGTACAAACAAGAGTGCTGAATGCGAAATGCCAAACACCAAATATTTACGAGTTTAACTGCAGACTCAAGACTCAAGTCTCAAAACTCAAGCTAAAACTCAGGTCTTGTGTGTTTTACCTCAGAAGTTAAGATATTGAAACAACGGCAGACGTCGTTATCACGGCGTGTAGTGGTGCATTTCAAGACTCCAACTTTTGTCCCCAGAAAGTCAAAGACTAGATTTAAAATGCACCATGCACATTGCAAAATGTATTCATGCTCCGATTTTTCCCGCTATTTACTGCATACTTGTCATAGCAAAAATGGGTTTTCTTCCCCTGCCTTTTGAATTTTGAATTTTGAATTAATAATTAAATAAAACTTGTTGATTTTGTTGAAAATCTAAAGTGTATTTTTTTCTTGTACTTTTCAGGAAATCCATTGAGTTGCGAGTGTGACAGTAAGGACTTTCGAGATTGGCTTCAAATCCACCCCAAAATATTTGTTGCCTCCACATCCGGAACAACACCGATCAACGGAGAGCCCAACTTCATCTGTGACCGACCTGACAGTCTCAAAGGGAAGGCTATGATGGAATCCGATCTTCCCGCTCTCTGCGCCTCACCTGCCATCGTAAAACTTGCCATTCAAGTAAGCATTTTTCTTTCATCTCCCTTCTCTAAGGAAAAATATCAACTTTCCTACACTCTTAAATAAACAAATAAACATCATTATCTTCTATGTTGTAACATGTTGTATTATGGCGTCCTTTTTTCGTTGTCCAGTGTCCAGTGTCACCATTATCCATTATCCATTATCCATAATACACAATACACAATACAGGCGGAGAAAAAAAGGAGCAAGGTGTCAGACATTGTAGATTGTAGGTTGTAGATGCAATTATCCTCTTTTTATCCGCTCAACTTATCGCTCAACTCATTAGTTCCATTTATACACCTTTCACTTTTTGCCTACTTTTTTCCTATAGCAACCAGCTTTGGCTCTGTCAGTAGTCAGTAAGATAGAGATAGAGATGGAGAAAAAATATAGATGTTTCTTCATCTAAAATGTAGAGAAACATGTGTACAAAATGTAGCTACATTTTTGGAAGAGAAAAACTTTGTACGAGGATGAACATGAAAATGACAGTGGTCAGCAGAGTCAGGTCCAACTCGGATTCCAATTGGAATTCGAGATTCGAGACTCTGGATTTACAAGTCGACATGGGGTCGGATGTCGGATAAAAAGCAAGTCATTGACATTTTCGCCTCGCTCCACACTCCACACGACACGTTGTCTCTTGTCTGGATCTGGACTGTGGACTGTGGACGTATTTGCTATTTGTGGATCTGCACTCACTCGTCACTCGTCACTCGTCATTCCAATTCAAGTCCAGTGGACAATTACGATTAGAGCTCTGTACTTTCTACTTTCTACTTTCCAGTTTCCAGTTTGTGCAATGGCTTGGCCATTAGCGGCGAAAAGAAGCAAATGATGATACTATTCCTTTTCCTATGTCATGCTGTTGCCATTGGTATGTCTCTGGATCTGGATCTGACATCAGCCTGATCATCATGTCATATCGATTTTCTTTCTATCTGCACTTGACTCCACTCGATGTGAATGTGTTGTCCCTTGTTCTCTGTACGGCTTCTCCTTCCTTGACTTTGACTTTGCAAGTTTCTGGTTCTGCTGCTTTTGGTTTTGGTTCTGGAGCTGGAATGAGTGTGCATGTGTGTGTGTGCATTATCTCCGTGGAAACAGGACACTGACGGAACGAGGAGACGCGAGGATCGAGGAACAAGATACAAGTCAAATTGACTTGCTGGATCTTCCAGCTTCTAGCTTCTAGCTTCTAGCTTCCCCGCTGCTCCTGCCTAACTGTCTTTTATCTCATCTCAAATGGGAACTGGAAACTGGAACTGGATACTGGAGAAATTATTCTAGTTCTAGTTCTTTATCCTTCTGGCTTTGTACATGTTGCTTTTTCCCTATCACCAATACCAGTTCCAATACTAGTGAAATGACATGACATGTTCATTTCCCCTTTTCTCCTTTTGTTTTGTGTATCCTCTTTTCACCCATTGACAATTGACAATTTACAATTGACAATTAACAGTTCAAGACAAGTCAGTGAACCTTTTTCAAGTCAATGGAAAACTAAAACTAATTGTCACTTGTCAATTGTGAGGCCATAAAAGTTGCAACTCGAGACTTTGACTTGCAACTGGAGAGCTTGAAGCTTGAAGCAAGTTGCAAGGTTTTTGCAAAAAATAATTTAATTTTGTTGACTATATCGAGGGATTAGGATTTAGGAGAAAAGGTAATGAAAATTGCACTGAATGTAACTCCAAACTCCAAATTCCAAACTCCACGTGCAACTTGACAAGCAGTGAGCAATTTAAAGTGTACAATGCCCTTTGCTAAGATTTGTGTAGTTGTTCCTCTACGCTGTAAATCCTTTGTGCAACTTTCGTCTTCTAGTTCTACTTCTAGTGACAAGTGACATAATACTAAATACTAATGATCAGAATGATCCTTGTCTTACATAAGAATTATACAATAATATTCCTCGAATCTAGAATCTAAAATCTAGAATCTAAAATGTACAGAAAATAATAATAATAACACATTCTTGAAACTGAAACTGGAGCACAATAATAATGATTTAATTAATTAAATTAAGTTTCAAGATGACGTTACCCTTGGTAACCTTTGACAAGGAGCAGGAGCATGTCTATTATTTTTGAAAGAGGAGAACCTTTAAGTTCCAGTTGGAGTTGGAGTTTGGAGTTTGGAGTTGCTGTTCGAGTGTAGAATATTAAATAATCCTTTAATTGCTCCTCTACACCGTACACTACACATTATGTGATACTCATTCATTTATTTTGCGCCTTCATTTTTCCTCGTAACTTGTCGTGAATTTCTATTCAATCAGACACTCTATGATTCATACAGTCATTGACAATTGACAAGCGTTATAGCTCTCTGTCTGTTGTTTTCTCTTTTATTTTATTTGTTGTCGTCCTGTGTGCTGAAATTCTTGGAATTTCCAATCCATGGAACGATCTGTGACTGAAATTAAAATTACTCACAGAGCACAGAGAACAGAGAGAGAAAAAGGTTGGATATGACGCTGCATCATGATTACTCAATACTCGATACTCAATGTGCACACTGCACACTGTACTTTGTAATCTTTACATCCTATATTGTACATGGATATTTTACGTTAGATAATGAATTTAATTGGAAATTGCATAACTAGACTAAATTTTCCACGGAGCGACAAGGACAACGACAAGGACAAGAGACAAAAGATAAAAGAGAAGGAACGCGACGACACTGACAAGTGAAAATCATGGTGAAAATGTGTGTCTGTTTTGTCTGGTCTAGTTCTATCTTGATTATTTGTTCACTCATTCGCCTGCACTTCTCTTTGCATCATTTTATTTAATTTTACTACCCTGTTTTATTGCTGTTTTTCTGTTTGTTTCTGACGCGGTAATTGATGTGATAACGAAACTTGAAAAGGGGAGCAGCTCGAGGAACAAAAGCACAGTTACTACATTTCTCTTCATCTCATTTCCTTTGAATAGTAATATCAAATTTTGGCTGTAAATTTTAGATTGTAGATTGTAGACTTTAGACGATTCGCTAAAATTTAGAATTAAAAATACGCTGATTGGTTTTCTTTTAACTTCTCTGTCATTTGGCTTGAACCTTGAACCTCGAACCTCGAATTTCGGACTTGAATTTTGATTTTGATTTGGATTTTGTATCTGCATGAGCTTTAGAATAAGTTGTGTATGCAACTTGAGACGTTGGTGCATGTCTTGTGATATTTGGATCAGGGCTCAGATTCGAATTCGGATTTGGATTTTGTATGTGGAAATGAAAGCTTGAGTGAAAGTCAGAATCAGAGTCCAAAGTTTATACACCAGATCTAAAAGGGAATAAGAAACAAGAGGAGATTTCTTAAGAGACGGAGAAGATTTGGTTGCGAGTTTTATTGTCAGTAAGTAGAATCTACAATCGGGCATCGTGTACAATAGACAGAGTACAGAGTACAGAACACAATGTAGAATGTTCGGTGTACAGTGTGAACAAATAACCATTTGCTACTATTAACGCCCCAAGTTCTAAATCTCAAACGGAGCGTAGTCAAGACCATCCTGTCCATTCTTCCACTTCTCCAGCATCCAGTTCTCCAGGAGCTATTCCATCCTTCCATCTCATACATTTCCCTCCGTCCGCCGTCCCTTCCTCCAGTCTAATCAAATATGGGATTGGAGAAACGGCCAAATAGGGCACATGGATTCAGTATCCAATCTCCAGTCTTCGTTCTCCAGTTCTCCAGTCTCCAGTCTCCAGCAAGGAAGAAACTGGTAGCTGGAAATTACAATTAGAATTGCATTTATTGCCAGTTTGTGGAACTCTTTAGTCTTTACACGGTCCGTATTTTGTCTAAATTGCTCAAACTACAGTCACAAGTCGTCTTTTCTGCTCTTTGCTCTGGTTTCTAACTTTCCAACTTTTAACTTTAGTTTCTAGTTTCCCTCCACATTCTACACATTCAACAGACAATACCCGTTACCGGGTACACGCTCCACATATTTATGTGTACTGCCCCAGAAATTTAATACAGTGGGCGGATTAAACGTAATTTGATTTTGGGGTGTGATACAAAATACAAAATACAATTTACTATTTACAATCCAGATGCTCAATGCTCAATGCTCAAGATAATAAAAGTAAAAGGTTGAAACGTGAATCTTGGATTTTGGATGAATTACAAAAAATACACAATTGACATTTGTACATTTGAACATTTGGTCCGACAGTATGAAATTCCCGGGGTTTAAAATGAGAAAATAATATTTATGTTGTAATAAAATATGAATAAATTATTAATGTTTTTATTTAAATTTCCAGGATGTTCAGCCATCTTCGGCAGTGGTGTCTTGGCAAGGTCGAAATGTGTCCAATATGCAAGGGTACATGATTGCCTACCACGCGCTCAATCACAACGACCAGGTGAAGAAAACCCGCCAACTCCCACCCTCCTCCCGAGCATATCGTCTCCCGGATCTCCAGTCCGACACCCCTTACTGGATCTGTGTCCTCGGGTTGTCCAACGACAGCGAGAATGGGGATGTCACCAGCAGCGCGTTGTCCACCAGATCCGCGGATGCACTGCAAGATTCTCCATATTCTAAATGTACCAAGGTGAGAAATATCAAATGTCAAATATCACATATCAAAAAAATTTCTCCCAGTTTTTTCTTATCACCAGCCGTTTTCCTTATTGGAAATTTTAAATGGTAACTAAAACTAAAAGGCAGAGACAATGACAAAGACAAAGACAAAGACAGAGACGGAGATGGAACAAAGTCAAATGTTGTCCTAGTTATTTTCATTACGTTGCAAATTGCAAATGGTGATTCCATTCTCATCCTCACTTTTGCCATCACCATTATCAAAATGAAACTCAAAATGAACATAAAAATCATGGCCATCGTCAGCCTAATTTTTTATTTTTATTATAAAAGTCTATTGCACATAAAGAGAATTAGCTGAAACTCATTGACTATTGAGAATTGAGAATTGAGTCACGTTAGAGGAGAAAGACGGATCAAGTTGGTGGTGATTAAATAACGTTGCTGCTCTATTCTCCAGTCAAAACGGAGGAAAGAAGTGATGCTCATGTTGATGCGGATGCTGGTACTGGTTTTAGTATTGGTTTTGGTGCTGTCTCTGAATTGAATTGGAGGTTCTAAGATCTAATTGAGGAGTGGGAAGGGATGCGTATGCAATTTGGCACTGGATTTTCACCAAATGATTGGAAATCAGCCAAGTGTACCTACTACCTACAATATACAATATACTAGACACGGAGAATTGCGGCAAGTGAGAAGTGAGTGAACGAGTGTGGAAAAGTAAGAAGTAAGAGGCTCAAATTTGAGAGTGTCGAGTGTGGAGAAAATTAGGTGAGTGAAAGTAAGTAAGTAATATTCCTCTTTCTCGTCATCGTCGTCGTCTTCGTCGTCGTCGTCGGTCGTTGGTGTCGTTTTCTCTCTCACTTTCTCGATTCTCCATTCTCCATTCAAGCTATTACACGACCCATTCAACTAACATGTACGATCCACGATGTGTAGGCATGGAAAGTGCAAATATTCAAGATTCTGGATTCTGGGGAAATGATGCTTTATTGATACAGTGAATGAATGTGCCTTGTGCCTGTAGGATTTAGCATATATTTTAGACCGAGATTTGCAAACAGAAATAGAAATAGGCACACAACGAACAGAGTAAAATGAACCGCCGCACAAGAATATAAAATATAAAATGTAGACTGTAGACTGTAGACTGTAGAATGTAGAGCAGAGAGTGAAAGGATGAGGTGAGTTGAGGCTGGAGGGAGAGATAGAGAAATGGTGTGAGATTTGAGATTGTATCACAATTCAAAGTCAATGAATAAGAGCCAAGTGGAGCCAACCAATTCATTCACTCAGCCAGTTACCAGTTTCAGCCTCCGAGTCACTGTATACTGGAAGTTGTACATAAGTACAAGTAAATGTATAACAAGAAGTGGGAAATCCACTGAGAATTTTAACACATTCATCCAATATCCAACAAATGTAAACATATCCTCAAGACTTGAGACTCTAGATCTAAACTGAGATTCTAAACTCAAGAGTCTAGAATCTAGAATCTAGAATAGAGACTGGAAAACTGGAAGCTGGAAAAGGAGGAGAGAGATGAGATGACACGGTAAAATCAAGTAAAATTTCACATCTAAATCCACTCCAATTCCAAATTCCAAATTCCAAATTCCAATGACAGTAAGAAATGAAAGTGGTAATGTTGAAATCGTGGAGCAGAAAATTTTCCAAAGGTTTTACAACTACATCCAACATCCAACATCCGCTCTACATTCTACATTCTGCATTATAAAAAATTCTACATTCTACATTCTACAACTATGCACGCTTTTTACATGTTTTGCTCCGTCTGTTTTATAGCTTAAAAGGGAGAAAGTGGACTTTTCCCCGTATTTTTCTACATACATCCACACCACACTAGGCGACCGACGGTAGACGCACGAGTTTTCTGACATGAATTCGCATTTTCATCCAGTTGAAATTTGAAATGCAAAAGGTCCTCAATCTCAATGCTCAATACTCAATGCTCAATACTCAATGCTCACTTGTCAGTTTTTTTATTCAGTTAGTTGAGCAAGTTACTTTAGTGTAGTTCGGTTTCCTTTGGCATGGTTTGATTCACTGAACCATTTTTATTTTTTGCTCCTATATATTTTATATGTATTACGTATAGGCTGTTCTGTTTCTATTTCCATGTCGCTCTTTTGATATTCTGCGTTCTATAAAATCTCCCATGGCACCTTGTAGCTTGTAGCTTGTACGTTGTAGCTTGTAGAGATTGGACTGGATTGGATTGGATCGGATTGGGTCCGTAAAAATGTGTGTAGTACATGATAGAGTTGTAGAAAAAAGTAGAAAGTCAAAGTGAAAAACATGGTACTTGTGGGATTTAGGAATTTGTAACACTCTTCTTGTTCATGTTCCAGTCCTCTTACAAAAGCTTTGAGCACTCTCTAGACTCTAGACTCTAGACTAAAGTCACTTGCTCGCAGCTCACATCTCACAGCTCATGTCATTCATGTTATATTGGGTTTGTATCGAAAATAGGAAAGCAAAGAGGATCGACACAAGAAATTGGTTTTATCACCATCCAGGTCAAATCCAAATCCAAATCCTTTGGTTGACAAGTCTATCATAAAATAAAGTCAAGCCAAAAAATCAAAACCAATATGTTTTTCCATGAATACTTTGTGCATTTTGCAAGGCATCCACTTTGGGATTTGGTATACTTTTAGCTTTTGGGCACGTGGATTTTTTTGTATTATGTTTTAAAAAATGTAATGTTTTATTTTTTATCTATAGATGAGAACTCTAGTTCCTGCATCGGAAGGTGAGAAGATATCAATTTTCCACCGCCGACTTGGCGTTCTCGTAGGAGCTTGTGTGGGCATCATCGTCTTTGTTGTGCTCATCACCTCAATTGCATGCGTCAAGTACAGGAAGAGAAGGAGTCATCAACAACAAGTAAGTTTGGCTCTGCTTAATTTTTTGACCATGGAGTTGTTAATTATGAATTATGAATTATGATGAAAGGTGCAATCATAATTAATAATGTTTCATGTTCATTTTGTTTAATCACAGAATGGTAAAGTTGACCACAGAGTGACGGAAGCCCTGACCACATCAAATAATGTAGGACAGTGCGTGTCCAACGTCTACCATCCGACGAACCATCATCATCATCCTCATCGAAATGGGAATGGAACTGCTACTTCAGTTCATGGAACACTGACTCGAGATACCCTCACTAGAGATCGAGATACTCTAACCAGAGATACACTCACTCGAGATCATCCAGGAAGTCTCAGTCCGGAATTCCTTACTTATAGACATTACTCTATAAATGACGGACACGAAAGGTTATGATATGAGCTCGATTCCCCTGAAGACCTTGAATCCAGAATTTAGTATTCATTTATAATACATAATATATCTAAAATATTAAATATTAAATTCTCTCCTCACTAAAAATAAATAAATACATATAAATATTATACAAGTTATTATGAAAACTTAATAAATTGTACATGTAAATTATAAACCGTCCGTATATTTAAACTAACTTTGTAATCATCTCCATCGTCATTTATAAAAAAATTATAATAAAATATAATGTAAGCACTAACAATAAATATTTAATATGGATAAGATGTAAATAATATTTAATATACTATGCTTTTACCAACCAATTTGAACTATATGAAAAAACTATATGAAAAATTTGTAATCATACCAAGTGGTTCATTATATAATGCGACCGACTATGAAGCAGATAAGCTAGAGACACAATTTTGAATGCACATGAGAGGAACAAGTGACAGAAGGTTGTGTGCAAAGTTGCATGGAATTTCATTCAAAATTGTTGGACTGAGGGAGAAATTAATGTAAAAATTAATGCAAAAAATAGCCTCAAATTTTTTAGGACATTTTTTTAAATCAAGAGTTGAGTCTTTGATCCTTGATTTTTCAGCTTATGGACAAAACACGTAAAACCTTTTTAATGTACATTAGGCGTGGGTTTATGCCTAGTCTAACACTATGAGACAAAGCTCATTACGTATCCAAACCGCAGCAGAAAAAAATGGAGAAGCACGAACCATTTTTTCCAAAATTTTCGTGTTTTTGAATCTTTGGAAATTTTTTTCTGGGGGTACACGGCACTTGTGGTGGAGAAATTTATCTCACTGTAACCAGAATTTTCTGTAGTCTTTAGCCTAATATTATTTAGGAAATTAGGTAAAGTGGTCAGAGAAATATTTTGAAACAAACACAAACGCTGAGTTTTCATTTTTCATGTAAATTTTACAAAAATGTACAACTAAGTTCTCTTTGCTGTAAAAACGAGCATTGTGTCCGGAGAAATATTTCACGAACAGTGCGTAATGGCCACTAGTCTGTACTATTTTGGTATATCCCTAACTCGAAGAAATCTCTCGAGAGGAAAGAAGTTTCGAAACTTGAAAGAGATAAAGTCTCAAATTTTAGGGATTTTTGACTTGCCACTAAAAACTTTTTTTTCACTGGTTATGGACAGGGGTTGGGCGTTGGGGACAAAATAGTGAGCATCACTCACAATCTACTAACAAATGATATAAATAACTTTGTTGCGTCTCGTTTGCGTCATAGTCAGTCGCATAATATAATGAACCACTTGGTACGCTTTGTATAATTCATAATAATAATAGATATTATCGTTAATTTAATACATGTGTAAAAATCGAAAATCGAAAAATATTCACAGGTAATTCGTCATTCGTTAAGCATGCTTATTGTTCATGTACTTAAATTGTAAAAACAACTGTAAATATTCTCATGTAAATCTGTAAGTAGAAAACTGATTTTAATCCGTATATTATAGCATCAACAAAATATTGTACAGTCTAAATTTTGTTGTCTGTAGCATAATATGTAAATTACATGAAATATTTAGGTTAGTTTCCATTTTTCATACAGTTTAAGCATTATATCCTTTTCATTCAGATTTTATAATTTATACTATTCTTTTTTTATGGAAATGTGTCAATTATGAAAGAATGTAAAATGTAAATATTGTAGTACTTAATAATATATATATTATGGAGTATTTAGTGTTTTCTTTGTAGGAATTTTACAATTAGTTTTCATTGTTCAGGGCAAATTGCATTTCATCATGAAAGACAAATATTTTGTATTTATATGTACTGTTGACTATGATAATAATATTAATTATTGTTATGATTCTTGTTGCAGTACATGAAACATTCTGTAAATAAATAAATAGTTTTTGTTGAATTATATGAAACCTTATAACTTATAACTTAAAATATTATTATGTAATTATAATGAAATATCCCAATAAAAGTTTTAAAATGTAGATGATTATTTGTCCTGTTTGTTTTCTTGTGTCTTGTGTCCATTTCATATTTTCTTTTGATTTCTGAATTTTTCTCTCTATTTCTTTTTTCTTTCTCTCTCCGCTTTCACTACGTGTCTCTGGTTTCGTGTCAAAATATTTTTATTATACCTCTCTAGAGAAAAGTGTCAAGTATCTCAGATCTCAAGTAACTCGTGCGTTTTTTAATTTTTAGTTACTTTCTAATTACTTAAAAAAATGTACGTTCTTCGACATTCGATATCACAGCATATTATGGTGAAAAGTGTATGGATTATTGATTATGTAAATAAAAAGATTAGATTATTAGGTAACCTAAAGGCTAAGTACATTGTATATTGTATATTACAACTCTCGAGGCATGGTGTAGTATTTGGAGTTGCTTTCATACTATTACCTCTCACACAAAAACACACCGACTAAATTGACTCAATCTGTTTAACTAATAATTAACTTAATTAATCTAGATTCTAGTGTCTAGTGTAATCGAATGTATGTCTAAGTCTATATATAATTGTTAGTATAGTTACTACATATTATCTTAGTTTGGATTGTTACCGTAAGCTACTATAAACTATAAATAGACATGTTACTAATTAATGTAGCATGATAAAAAGCTTGAAAGAGAAACGAGATATTTGATATTTGTACGAAAAGATAAAAAGATATGTGTGCCTTATACAAACTAAAAATACTAAGCAAACTACATAAAAATATTACACAAAACAAAACATGATATCACAGAATATCATGTCAACGACAAAATTAACCATGTCTTCTATATCTATCGACGTTATCCAATTTCCAATTTCTACCTGTACATAAAACACACATCGATCTTCTCATTTAACTAATTCATCTCCCATCTCCCGATCCATTCTATAATACTTTGTACATATATTATGCAAAATTACTCTGTGTGTAACATACGAAAAAGAGAAAAGCATGCCACAACGAGATTTTAGGGTTTTTACTTGTCTGTAGTCAAAATGTACTGTCACCATTTAAAACCCTTGTACATTGTACATAATTTGTATCTGATATTGTACTGTAAACACTGACTTGTACCTCAGAAGTGAGTAGATCCGCATCCACATCACTATAATGAAACAATGGAAGAA
>JAQGBH010000373.1:0-54688 GCA_034698265.1 Sminthurinus aureus | reverse complement strand
ATCGCTTTTTTGATGTGATTTCATAAATTTTTTTACGTGAAGCTGGAGTTCTTGTTTTCAACTTTTTTGACTGTGTAAATAGTAGGCTCATGAACAGTAAACCACAAACTACAGGGAAAATTACACATTACAAACATGGACTATGAACAATGGACAATGGACATGCATTACTGTCATTTGTTTCTCGGGTGAAAGTACAACGTACACGAATGCATGATTCGTGAAGGATAAAGAATAGATTATAGATAAAGGACAAACGGTGGATTTTTTCATGTGAATTCACGCTTGTTTTCCTTTCAATAGCTCTTAATTCCACAGAAAGGAGCAACTCCTGTTTTTTTGTATACAAAACAAAGTACAATGTACAATATACACTGATCAATGGTCATTCTCATTGTACATGAGAAATTAATCACTATCAATATACACTATAATCTAGTAACAAACATTTACTCTCAACTCTTTACGCTTGCCAGGACAATGCAAAAATAATATCCATCTATTTATCAATTATTAATTACAACTATACGATGAAAATAACAAGACATGTTGAAAATAGTGCGCAATAATTCAAACACAAATTGGAGAAAACTTTTTTAAAAAATATCAAAATTGTTAGCGTCTTTAGTCTGGAATTTCTGGAGCAGAAAATATCCTATCATTTGATTTGTTATAAAACAGTCAACAGTGTAATTGTAAGCGTAGTCGGATGTGTGGCCAATGGGCAATGGTCAATGGTCAGATATTCGAATGGAGAATAAAAGAGTAATAGATAATAGAAACGAGAAGTATTTAGATCTAAAGACTTGAGAAAGAGTTTGGTATCAACTACCAACATCAAAATCTAAAGAGCCATCAGCTCAATGCTCAATCATTCCAACTTCCAACATCCAACCTTACAAGTTCCAAGTCCGCTGTGAGATATAAGTAATACAAATACGTACAACGTTCAACGGACAAGATAACAGATAACTTACAAGTCATCGAGAAATTGGACTTTAGTTGGAAAATGATTGTTGTACATTGTACAGGAACAAGTCGGATGAAATTGACCATTAGCCATTCGTCAGTTTATAGGGCAATGGCCTTTTTTCTCCTTGGGAGAGGAGAAGAAGAAAAGGCAAGTAAATTCTAAACGGAAAAGGAAAAGAAAACGAGAGAAAGGGGAAGAAGAAACCTAATGGAGTTACATGAAAGGAAGCAGACAAAGAACTATTACAGTAAGATCTATCTCTTTCTATCCATCCATCCAATAGCCAGAGCCAGCCAAGTCTAGATTCAAGCTAGACACTAGACACTAGACACTAGGTAGACATTCAGTGCACAGTGCCCAGGCTTCATTGAACATTGAAGGAGAAAGCAAGTGAAAGTTGTTTGGAAGTATCCATTTATGTAATGGTGAATTAGGGAGAATGGTTCCGCTTAGCGCTAACTCCATCCAAATCCAACTGTAAATCTAGATACTAGATTCTAGATTCCAAATTCAACTTTTAACTATTTACATGTGCATTTAGAGACTATTGAGAAAGAAATGTTTGCCTTCCCATTTTCACATTAGTGTTTTACACTGTTACTTGTTACTTGTTATTGTAGCGTGAAGCACTTTTTAAGGACAAGGTTGAAGCGTGTACTTTGTAGTTTTTAGTTTGTACTTTCTAGTTTGTACATGTAGATGATTGTAGTTGTTAGAAGAGGTGGGAAATGCATGATACTGAAAAGAGCTGCGTCCATGGATATTTGTATGTCGGTTGTCGGTGTGCGTGTACAGTGTACAATGCACAGTGTGCAATGTATCAGTACACATTTTCCTATACACAGTACACATATACAAACAAGAAACACCAATATGGAACAGAATAACAACGGTATACAGAAAAACAGCAACAACAACAACAACAGCAGCAACAGAGGTCACGCGAATAGTCTAAGGGGTTCAGCTCACGCAATCAACTATATAGCAATCATTCTAAATAATAAGCGAAAGCAATCATATATAGTTCATGGCACGAGGAAGGAAGGGAACAGGGAAAGTCATATCATCTTCTGCTACATTACAGCTAGACGATAGACGATCGTATCAGAGTGTACGAAACATTGTACAAAATGTCGGATGGAAAAGCTGATGGAATTCATAGTAAAAAGGTGGAGAGTTATTAGTAGTTGAATGTTGAATCCATGGATCATGGATTTTTTCATCAACCGTCCACCCTGCCGTTATTATCAACAATTGGTGATTTATGAAAAATTGAAAATTGGAGAATTTAGTTCATGTTACAGTATTCTGTATTTATGTTCAATCAGTACTCCATAATATGTAATATCTGCAAAATTCCGTACCAGTTATGCTGTCAAACAATAGTTTTGTGTTGAGTGTTCAATGTTAAAATTTCTTCAACTTGACCCGCTATTGTTGTTGCAGCTGGACTTGTTTTGTATTTTGTATTACATGAAATTTATAATGGGAAATTTTTATTTATTGGATCAAGAGAATCAAGAAAACAAAACAAATTACAGATTTTTTTTCTTCTTGCATGTTAAATTTCGAAACTGTACGAAATTGGATGAATTTGTACTCTCCAGATTAAGGAATGTTGTTCCCCTTAAAATATGCAAATGTCCCACTTAATTTGTCTCTGCAGTTCTTCATCTAATCTTGAGTCTCGAGTCTGAACTCTCAAGTCGACTCGAACGCAACTTCATTTTAACCTTAAAGCTAATGTATGGCTATAATCTATACGATTATGGAGGAAAATTACACATCGAAGGTCACACTACTTTCTCCCATCTACTGTGCCTGTTCTGTGCCTACTTGTCCGTAGGACATGTTCATTGGAGGAAAAGTTTTATTTCCCACGATCCCTGAGGCAGTAACAATGAAGGAATGGCACGGTTGTTGTTTTGTTGTTGTTGTTTCCTGCCATATAAAATGCGCCTGTATGCCTTGTGTCTCTTGTTCTGTATGTTGTCTCTCTGCCTTTCTCATTTTCTCAAGTTATTTTGGCTGGTGCCCTAATGAGGAAATTAATTAGCCAGGGCACAGGGAAAGTGATTAATAGTGCCTGGAGGGGTCGTTAGTCCTTCTCCTTGGTCTTCTTCCGAGCAAGACAAGACAATAGTTGCCTTACTGATGAATGAATGAATTAAAACAGGCCTTCAGCCTCAAGACTCCAAAACTACAGAGCACAGATGTATGCTCTACATAATAATAATAGTAGTAATATAAAATGACAATAAACGTGTCTCTTGAAAATCCAGAAAATCCTACAAAATGGAGTGCCCCAGACTTTATGTAAAATACAAAATACCACAGTTGTGTACTTCCAGTGCCGTAATTTTCGTCTCACTCTGGTCTCTCGTTGTATACATTATGTACTTATCTGAATATGTATGCAGTGTGCAGACACAGATACACAAAAAGAGCAGAAATTTTACATGGCCATACACGATAAGCCTACGACGTATTATATCTTACTGGTAAATATAATGTTGCTATTTGGAATATTTATATGGAAAGAAGTCATTTGCATTACTAATCCTAGTTTTCCGCATTCTACCTCCTTGTCCTCATACAAGTTGACACATGTTTAAATTAGTCAACTTTTACTTCCCGAGGTGTGAATCACACGGTTTCTCATCTCATATTATTATTATTATTTGTGTTTCTGTTCTGTGTGTAGGAGCTGCGAGCATAGTTGTGCATTGTACACAAGCTTCAACATAGAGGGACTTAAGACTCAAGTCGCAAGTCTAAAAACATCACAAAATAAATGGACAAATTCCTTCATTTTCACATTTCTGGAGACTGTACGTTTCATTTAGTGTAGCGCCAACAAATAATGATACAAAATAATGGACAAACGATGATAACTCAGCATAACATCATTGATGTAAATTGTGTCTGTGTCTTGTGTCGTGTGAAAGGAAATAGAAGTCTGGAATAGTAGTCAATTAGTAAAGGAAATTATGGTTATTGATTTCTCTACAGAGTATGATGAAAATTATACGAGTACGAGAGTAAGAAGAAGAAGAAGAAGCTTGGATAAGCGAAATACAATTGATTAATAAGTAATTAGGTAAGAGTCAGCTCCCTGCATTAATTGCAGCTGTTGGACCTTCCCCATGAAATGGATGTACAATGTAGAATCTTGAATTCTGAATCCTGAAAATCTGGACAAAACCATCCCTCTTCTCAAGATTCTCCTTGAGCAGTGTAAAGTGCAAAGAGAAAGTGTAGTACATGCAGCATAATTATCATCATAAAATATTTATTCGATATGCAAGTACATACGCTTTTACATATATACCTAGATACATAATATATGTATGGACAAAAATGTGTGTTACACTGTAATGCATTCCTTAGTATAGTATAGCAAGGCATAGAGAGAACAAAGAAAATAGAAGGGCGAGAGAAAGTGAGTGGTTAAATGAGACGGTGGATGAATCCGGAATTCTGAAGAGATCTCAGCTTAGCTTGAGAAACAAAATGAAATATGCATGGAACGAAATGGAGAAAAGTTTCTTCCGCCCGTATTTAATATGTCTAATGTCTAGAGCCTAGAATCTAGAATCTAGATTTGAGATGTGAGAGATGTGAGAGATGTGGGCTTGAAGCATAAGGCATGAGGGCCGAGAGACACGTGTAAAGTCTCGTGGCTCAGAGTACAGCGAAAGTTAAACGATTCTATTGAAATACGCACGAGAATATCAAATAACTCCCTTTCCATTTTAACCAGTAAATTAGATGATGAATTATGCAGCAGTTTTAATTTCTGATGAAAACAAGAGAAATGGAAAAAGTTTTGTTTAAAAATGCGTGCCAAAAATTGTACTGGTTTTGAACAAATTGTTTTTCAAAATCAATATTTAAAATTTAAAATACAAAGGTATCTGCTTTACTGTTTGTACTTTGTACTTTGTAGATGTATTTCAGTTACCTATTGATTATTGATGAAAAATTGTAAAGTAAATGCATAAGGAATAAGTAACAACACAATACAGAAAGCTAAAAACCGTTATAATAAGAAAAAAAATTTATTATTATGATTTTTGGGAATAAAAATTATTCATTACTATGAATTTGATCCTGGAAAATTCCAATCTTCGGAAACTCCTTTTTTAAAAGTTCAAAATTTGGAATTTGGATAATTTTTTGCCAAAGAATTGGAAGTTGGAAGTGTATAGATAAAGTTTGTAGTTTGTACATTGTGCATAAAGTTTGATAACTTTCATCCTATTCTCACTTTCCGTTCTCCTTTTGTCAGATGCCAAGTTAAATTCATACACATTTTCCATGGGTATGAATTTGACGTCGACTTTGACTTTGACTTGGAACAGTGATGAAATATGAGCAGTGAGGATTGAGAATTGAACAGACGAGTAGATAGAATCCCAAGTCACAGAGGCTTTCTATCCTTGTTCTTCTTCATGTCACTTTGACGTTTGTAAATTTTACATCCACATTGGTAACCATTTTTCCGACCAAGACAAAGTCAAAGAGGACAAGGGGGAATCGGGAATCCGTACTCGCTATTCATCCATCCTCCCTGCATCTACAATCTAAAATGTGCATTGTACATTGTACACTGTAAATTTTCTGAAACATACACACATGTACAAAAATACTATGATAAGAATCGTTTGAGAATCCCGGTGTATGCTTGTATGCTTTAAACATGGAAAGTTTGAATAGAAAATAGAATAGAGGAGTAAGTGCTGAAGAAAGGAACAAAAATAAGAGGAATAAAATAAATGTAGACAGTAGACGGTACAAGCTACAAGGAGCTCAAAAAAAGTTTAAGCTTAAACCACAAACAAAAATGAAAAAGATGAGACAAAAGGGATAAGCTACTTGTAAAAGTAAGGTAAATAATATGTATTGAGCCAAGTTTCCTTTCTCAACAGCGTGCCGGATACATAGTAGGTAATATGTAGTGTTTGAAGAAGTCCGGGATCTGGAACCAGGAATTCAGGATCCAAAATCCATACAAGCAGATACATAGATACATAGATATGATTGAACATTAAACATTGAACATGGATAAATCGGCAAGTGGTGAAAGGGAGAATAAAAGTCCAGGTTTTTTCTCGAGGTTTTTGTGGGTACGTCGTCTTTAGTCTTTAGTCTTTACCATGATCATCATCCTCTTCCTTCTCCACAAAACTGATTAAGCTGGATGCTTCGGCGGTCTGCTTTTTTCTTGTTCTTTTGTTCCATCTCAGACTGACTGAGATGGAACGAGGAGAAAGCGAAAGAGAGAAAGAAATCGACACAACTCTCTTGCCTGTCTTTACCTCTCAACTAGATCATGAAGATATTATTTCCCAATCCTCCTCTTGTCTTCTTTCATATTCCATACACATGCACACTATACTAGATGGTGTATGCAGCATGTATGGTCTATATCATCCATCTAGTACATATTATACGTGCACATAACCTATATGTAATATGTAATAAGTACAACATGTAACGCACACGATACAGCCAATAGTTCCACACATTAAAAACGGAGTAAATAAAGTTTAGACAGAAAACAGGAGTTTGCTTCATATTTGTCAACAGTGTTGTACACTTCCTCTTTTCTCTCCTATATCTATCAATTTATTCCAGGTTGGGATTTTCTACAGACCAGTTTAGGAAATATTCTCGGTAGGAGATGAGAACACTGAACACTGAACTGTTTCTAGTACTCAGCCTGAGCCTGATATTGGTTTTGGTTTTGGTTCTGGTTCTGGATGGTTGCTATGTAGCAGTTTCTGTTTGTATTATGGATCTAGTGGAGATCAAGAGGTTTTGGATAGACGAAGGAAGAGCTCAATAGCCTGACGCTGGAACTGGCACTGGTACTATAGTATTGGCATTGGAATTGGGATTGGCATTGGCATTGGGATCTTGGTTCGCTCTAACCCCAACTCTCAACTCGAGATTCGAGTCTCTCTAAAGGTTTTATGGTATACATTCTATATTCTATATTCTGGAGCAATGTGCTGATCTGTCCAAATCCAAATCTTACACCGTGCCGTTTTATGGTACGGATGTGGATGTCTTAGGTTAGGCCATTTATACATAGTACATGGGCAATGGGAAAAGTGCGTAAACTATAGGTATACGGTATACTGTATACTCTATGCAATATATTGACAACCGGCCGTCTGCCGTCTACAAGTTTATATAGTACATAGTACATAGCCTATAGCCCATTATTATGAGCTATACATGTATAAGTCAGAGCAGCTACTGACTACTGACTACTGACTACTGACTACAGACTGTATGAAGTGGGGAAAGACGATGGAGCGGAAAGGAGAAGAATGTACCAGAAAGACGGAGAAAGTCTTATCTTATTTCTGCTTGAATATATGCTGCCAGCAGCCAACATCCAACAGAGTCCCAATACGCCTCAGATTACTCTATCCACGTGTGCCTCCTTTCCTTTCCCCTTGTATTCTTCCCTTTCGTCTACGTCTCGGTCCTTTCTCTCTATTCCGCTCCTTTTTGCAACGGGAATTCGGATTCCAAGTCGAAGTTGGAGTCGGAACTGGGTTCGGATTCGGAATGGGAATGGGAATGACAAGAGAATAATATAAGGTGAAGACGGAGGAGGAGGAGAAAGAAAAGGAAGAAGCGCTGGCGGGAGCTGGAGCGGGAGCGGGAAGGAATTCAGAAGAGAACAGAGAAAGTTGTAACTTAACTTTCCCAATTGATTTTCTACTTATATATATTAGAGGTACAGCGATGAGGATGGGATGAGAAGGATGAAGATGAAGATGGTGATGGCGATGTGGATGTCGAATAAGATGGAGGAATATGATGAAAATTTTCAATATCATTATGCCTTTCTCTTTATAAACATACACAACAGCTTCATGTATTTATACCTATATCTCTTGTACATCTAATATCTATCTATCTATCTATAAATTGCTAACCTACGCACATGTTTAATATGTATAGTGTACAGTGTACAGTGTACAGTCACACTCTAGTCTCTAGTCTCTAGTTTGAGTCCTCTGCCAAGTTGGAAACTTGAATGGAAAATGAGTGTAAGGAGATATAAAGATGAGATGAGGAAGAGAAAGTCGAAGAAATCACCATAATGATAATGATGATGCTGACGATGAAGATGACGATGACGATGACGATGGAAAGGCAAAGAAGGTATACATAGTAAAAGTTACGCTTGTTTGATTTATTTTTCCTTTTAGTTCCTAATGTCTTGTGAGAGTTTAAAGTGAAAGTTAAGACTTGTTTAAAAGCAGTCAGTCCTCTTGAAGTGTAATGTACAATTTAGAATATGGGATGTACTTTATATACTGTATACTGTGTATCGTACTTGCTATATGCTATGCACATACACAGCCTAGGGAATATTCTATTGATTACCTTAATTGATATAAAACAGAAAGCGATATGGAAAAAATCCAGTTCTATACATCTACAATCTATATACTACATACTATATCCGTAATACACATAAGTACGCTGTAAATAGTTTGCTTGAGTAAAGTAAAAGCCCAGAAAAGAAAAAAGAAATGATGATCAAGAGAAATCAAAGAAAAAAAATATGCGTAAAAAGAAAAAGTTTGTCTTGAGGGGAAATGTTCAAAGTTTGATGCAGAATACAAATGTCTCGTATATCTTGTATCTTTTATCAGTATAATAATATATTATGTAAGATAATTGATATCATTACTGAAAAGAGTCAGCATCCACGATCCAAACTCCATCCTCTATATACTCTATACAGAATCTGAACTAAGATTATAAAATAAAACATATGCAGTGAGCGTATACATTTTACAGATAAAATTCAACTCATGTATGCAGTAGACAGAGAAGCATTCTAATCCTCGTATTTTTTGTTATCGACTGAACCAAGTTCTTAATTCTTAATGATAAATAACGACCATTTGGGTGGGAATGCGAGACAGAAAACAGAAAAACGTTAGTTTTAATTTATATTATTTTCCATTTTCCATCCTCTTCATTTTTGTTCAATTCAAAATTAATCCAAATGAACTAAGTTAAGGAATAAAGTCAAAAGTATGAAATGATACTGAAATCAGCCAGAATTTACCTCCTCCTCTAATTTTATGCCATGGTCTCACCTTGGTGGATCATACATTATGTGTACTGGTATTGGCACTGGCGTTGGCATTGACATTGATATTGCTATTATGTCATCCTGTGTACGTAGTAGTAGGAAGAAGGAAGATCTACAATCTACACTCTACAGTCTACACCACAGTTGATGGAGCATTGAACGGGAGAGATTCACTTGTAATTGGGAATTGTAAGGAATAGGGAGTAAGGAGTGAGGAGCGATCGGGGGAACCAATTAGAATTATGTTCTTGTCGACTTTCTGAGTATCACCGTCATGGTGGAAAGTCAGACGAAAGAAATTCAGCACGAAAGAGAGAGAGAGAGGGAGAGGGAAAGGAATAAAGAAAATAAAACGAGTGGAGATCCTTTGGTTCCCCTTCATTTCATTTCATGTCATTTCATTTAATTTCCGTACGTGTGTATGGAGTATGGGATATGGAGTACTGAGCACTGAACACTGAGCAGTGAACAGGGAACTGTGACTCTGAGGAGAGTGCAGAAGTTGCATCTTCATGTTCTTTTACCTTGTCATGCCACCGTGTTCTGGATATTCTCGAACGTCTAGATTCTAGATTCTAGATTCCAGCTCCTAGATTCTAGCTTCTGGATTCTACATTCTACATTCCAGATACTCGATATAAATGTCGTCGTTTTCCGTTTCCCTCGTCCACTTACTAGTGACATGATTATTTTCCTCATACTCCTGCTCATCGTCGTCGTTGTCGTCATCATCATCAGATCTTACAATTCTACACTTTCCCCTCTCTCCTTAAATTTTACACAGGTTTCAACTTTCAACATTCAATATCCATCCAGTTATTTTCTTGCTCGACAAGCGACAATACAAGTGACAGTACAAGTATATAATAGTACAATTGGAGAAAGGAAAAGGAAACCCATGTGGAAAAAGTACCGAGCATTGAGTATTCAGCATTGAACTCTAAGCATTGAGCATTGAGCATTGAATACAGTAGCAATGGAAGAACGAAAACGATAACTAGAATAAGAACGAGAAACTAGAAGAGTAACAGAGAGAGAGAGATGAACAGGGCGAACCATTCATCCGTATACCTATAAAAAGCGTCGAGTGAAAATCCATCCTCCATCCTCATCGAATCTGGAGTCTTGAGTATTGAGTCTTGAGAACGACGATGACTTGAGTCTGGAGTCTTGAGACTGGAGACTCGATAGATATATAGAATGTAGAATTGAGATGGACGACAAAGTGGAGTAGGGTGTCCTTCCGTCTCGCTCATAACGATGTGCTAAGATTGTCCGGGGAAGTTCAACTTTAACTTCAAGTTCCTGCTCAATGTGCGTAGCTTGAGTTGAGTCGAGCTGAGCTGCGTTGAGCTGAACTAAACTGAGTGTAGAGTGTAGAACTGGAGAAGTGTGTGCAGTTAGACAGAAAAAAGGAGAAATGGGAAAAGATTTCACTGTGTAATACCCATGCTCAATGCTCACAATATTCACAATGCCAATGCCAATGCCAACGTACAGTGTACGAAACACCAGAGGAAAAGCCATGGAATAACAGCCAACAACTAACAACCATCAACCATCACTTCATGTCACATGACCATGACAAATAAATCCTTTCTGATTTCAACTTTGAGCACAACCATTTTACGTTTACGCACTACACATTGTACACTCTACACTCTAAAGATTGTACGTTGTACATTGTACACGCTATCAAACAGCAAATCCTGTGCAGCTCAATACATAAGTATGTTGGGAAAATCCTTCAAAATACAAACATAAATGTTTTCGCCTTCATTCCTCCTCCTCTTCCCTATTTCCTATGCGTATTTATATTCGTATTTGTATTATTATTATTATTATATAGCGTTTTATCTGCTTTTCCATTCTCTATTCTCTAGCCGTACTTTGTTCCGCTCAGCGCTGAATTGTTTATTGTCTCTCCCTCATTTCTCGGCTCATTTTTAATTCCTTCAGCCTTGGTTGTTGGTTGTCTTTTCTTTATTTTACCATCCTACTTTCTATTTCTAGTACCATGTTTCTAGGAAATCTGCATATAGAGCGAAACTTAAAAAAAATATCTCTACAATTTCCTCCCTGTCTGCCTTCGTTAGCTCTCCATCAGAGCAGCAGAGAGAGAGAGAGAAAGAGAAGACATAAGAAGAATAAAAAATCTTAAATCCAACTTAAAAAAACTGTGTATAAGACATTTTATGCATATATGCGTGTGATGTGGACTGTGGAATGGAAATGGAATACAGATAGAATAAGAGTATGAAAGAGGAAGCGGATGTTTCAGACTGTAAATTCGGGAGTGGATGATGGACTTTACAATTTACAATACAATACAATACAACACAGTACAGATGTAGAAAAAGAGATTAAGTTTATAGAATTTAGAAAGTGGGGATGTACGTTCTACATCCTACGTTGTACATGAATTTATACTTTACATATACAATATACAGATTACAGAAGTGCTACGAGGTGTACATAGTACATAGAGACATACGTGTATGTACAAAAAAAGTTTGGAGTTAGTTTGTAAAGTATCGTATTTGTAAAGTATTATTAAAGTATTATCATATTGTATTCCATATTCTATATTTTATGTGTATGGTGTATAGTGAGAGAGGAAGAGGGAAAGCGGAAAATGCAAATGCAAATCTTTCCTTTTAGATTTCCGTAGATTTCCGGGATTTGTCTAGATTCTAGATTTTAGATTCTAGAATCTAGATCCTAGAATTTGGAATCTTTAAACTATGTGGAACTCTAAAGAAAAATCTCACAGGGAAAGAAAATAAACGAGGTAGTGTTGGCTTATACATTCTCCAGAACTCGAGAGTTTCTCCCCTGTGCCTTCCAGTACATACTTTTTACATTGTACATTGTACTTGTTTTCCTTCTGCTAGCTCTGCTACATCTTGAATGGAAAATTAGGGCAGCTGATTATAGAAAATGGCGAACCCTGATCAAAGATTGAGATAAAGATGTAGGATGTAGGAGTTGTAATAGTAGTAGTAAACCAGAGAGGAAACCAAGTTACACCACAGTATTATACCAAACCAAACCATCCATACCACATCATCCCATGCCATACAATACAATACAATATAGTGCAATGCAATAAGCTTAGATTCGATACAGCACACTGGCTACAGTCTACAGTGCTTTTTCCTCTTTGTGTGGTCCGCACTGTAGAATGTAGAAAGTGTACAAGACACCCTGACACTGACATTGACATGAGCTCCTTGCTTCTTGCTGGTTTTTTATGTCGTGGTTTCATCTTGTTCCTTTTCTCTCTTCCTCATGCTTTCTCCTTCTCATTCTGTGTATTATTTTCTACAGGTTTTTGGGTTTTGGTTACTTTCATTTCCTCGTCCTTCACAAGTTTCAAGTTGTTTTCAGTTCCTTTTCCTTGTTGGAATTGAAATTGGAATAGTTTTACAACATTGTTTTCTTTCATTCCACATTCTACATTCTACAGATCTAGAATCTAGAATCTTACTTCTAACGGTGAAGAGAAGACGAGACAAGAGGACGTACAGATAGACAGAGACAGACACAGACAAACACACGCAGAGAACACGGACATTTAGACAAGAATTGCGGAAGGAGGATGAGAATAAGGAGCAAGTAGAAAGTAGAAGGAGAAGAAGTAGGACTTTGAGAAATCTTGGGTTTTTTTCTTTTTATTCCCTTTCTTTCGCTCTTTCTCCACTTTGCTGGATCCCTTTGTATTTTTTCTTGGTTGGAATGAATGAAATGGACTCTATATTACACGTATACCTTGAATGCTGCAAATTGTTTCTTTATACTCACTCTCTATCTTTCTCTCCACCAGCACTCGACGGTAGTCATGGTTGTTTTTCTTTACTCTTTTCGAGTGCGTCATGAGCTGAGTTGAGTTGAGTTGAGTTGTGTTTGGTTGAATTGAATTCAATTGAGTTGGGTTGAGTTAAGTTGAGCTGAACGTAACTAAACTTAACAGAACAGAGAAGTACAGCTGATACTGAAATGAAAGTTGATGCTGGATACCGTGTTTCTGTTTCTGCTTCAGCTTCAGATTTTCAAAAGATTAGTAGTGAAAAAAGGAAGGCGCGGCTAAACTTAACATAAACTCGGCAGGGTTTACCTTAACTCGATTGCTGAGCGTGTTTTTTCCTCCCTCTCTTTCTCTCTCTCTTTCTCTCTCTCTCTCTCTCTCTCTCTCTGTTCTGTTCTGTTTTTACTTGATCCGTAGATCTGTTGACTCGAAAATTCGTAGATTCGTAGACTCATAGACTTATAGAGTCATGGGCTTGTAGATTGTAGCTTGTACATGTTAGATTCAGTGAGTGTGTTTTACAGTGTATTTGTTGATTCAGTTGCGCCTGTCTCTGTTCTTCGTTAATACTTTGTGAGATGATGCTCACATTTCGTCAGACTTGAATTTGTTACTCTTGTATGTTATTTTATTTTATTATTGTTCAAGCTTCATCTCTTTGTAAAATGTAGAGCCAAAGTCTGGCGTCTGGAGTGTAGATTCTGGATTTTGAAGTGACGGAAGTGTGTAGATGACTCGGTGATGCTGCAGTGGTGCCTGCCTGCCTGTGTCTGTCATTCTCATTCTGTTTTCTATTGCTCTGCCTCTTCCTCTTCATTCTTATCCCATCCCTGGAATTTTCATCAAAGCGGAAATAAAATCAAAATACACACTATTGTTACACTTTATTAGAGGCGGCAAGTTGAAAAGTTTTTCCATTTTCCAATTCCATTTTGCTTCATTTCCTCAGCTCAGCTCAGCTCAGCTCAACTCCAGCATCTCTCCAAAATCCAGTATGGATGGGATAAATTTAGTTTGTACTTTGTTCCTAACATTGTACCTTGTAAAACGGAAATGCAATATGCACAATGCAGATATAGAGTGCAAGGCATAGCTAAACCATTTACATTTACCTGTCGTCTAGCGTCTCTATTACATATATCGTTGCTATTGACTACTCACAGAAGAGTACTTTTTTATACATGTGTAAATATTCTATACTCCAAAGGATTGCTATTAACAGTTTACCTCTGATCTGTGATGAATGGTGAATGGTAAATTTGTTATTGGTTTTAAAATGTCGATTCTATATTTCCCGTTGAATACAGAATGAATAAAAATTTGTACCTAGTACCTAGTATCTAGATAAAATTAAATTGCATGAAAAATGTATTTTTGCAGCGTGGCTTGCACATTGTAGATATTAAATATTAAAGTAATAAAAAAACTAATAAAGAAAAAGTGGGGGTTTCCAAATTCCTATCCCACCATCATAATTTCTGTGTAATGTGTAAAGGATGTGAAAATAAGTGGCTAGTCTACTGTCTATAGCCTATAGTCCTAATAATACCATATAACTACACATTACATGTACATTATACGCACTTTTATGGACCTTTGAAACTGAAGCTCACAGCGGCACGGAGATTCGAGATTGGAGAGTCGAAATGTTACAAGAGTATGAGCATAGAGTAACGGATACTTTGTCCAATCTAATTTTCTTCAAATATGGAATACGGTGAAATATTATATGATGAGATGAGAATCGTCACGTTTATATTCGTATATGTGCTATCGTATTTTCCTATTTGCATTGTGCCCTCCTGTTTGTTCTGTATTCTGTACCAAGGTTCGGATTTCGTTTGGTTAGGTCTCAGTATGTAGTGTGCACTTTGAGCAGTGCTGAGCTTTCGGACAGAAGGAAGTGATTAGAATACAAGAAAGGGATTTTGACTGCAATAATGGCGTAATATGGACATTAGTGGGAGAGCAAACTGTGCATTTTGCTATTTGCATATTGTTCGTTCCGTTTGCGTGTTTCATAATCCATTGTGCGTATGCTAGTTTCTAGTTTTCTGGATTCTGGATACTGGCACTCACGACTGTATATCAATGTATAGTCGTACTGGTAATTGTCGTCATGATAGTAGTAATATAGTAGTAGGCATATTATGCGCTTTCCCCATTTATCTTTAGGGCAGTCAGCAGTTGTTGCGGTATGGCCGTTTCCATTTTCCAGCCGGCTCCATCAACTTGAGATTTCTAATTTAACGCACTTTTATGCGTGTATACTATATACGCATACACAGTCTATATTCTAGAACCAGTTATGCGCATTTGCATATATCCACAATGTACAACATAGAGAAAATGTTACGCGGTATGGATGCTTTTTCCCACATATTTTCATCTACAATATCATGTATTATGTATTACATGTATAATGTATAATATCCTATCAGACTGTACGTACTGTGTACTGCATGTTGGTTATTTTTGTCCACATTTAATTCAAATCCTATGCATTTTTCTGGTTGAGTAATATTGATTTAGCATTCAGCTTCTTATAAAAATGTGGGATTTTGATATTGATATTGATATAAATATCAATGCTGGATCATCTCCCAGAATTTTACCGTTTCGATTGTACAAGGAGTATGGAGTATGTGATGACAAAATGTAGAGCAGGCTAGACCAGTCTAGTGTCTAGTAGTAGTATTGTCCTTGCCATTCCAACTCTCATGAATGCATGGCACATAGAACGGATGAAACTGTCCATATGGTGCAGGAGACATGCAGCGAATTCAAGTCTGTTCTTCGACTTTCTCCTCTCCTTCCGCTTTCTCTCCCATATATTGTACATGTGTATACAATATGCTGTATAGTGTATAGTGTATAGTGCTTCATATATTATACACTATGGATTGCTACATGCTAACTGCTGTAAATTCTGCAGTATTTTTGTTTTACTTGTATCTTCACAATTTACAACTCACAGGATAAAACATCCAACGCAAATGAATACAATTTTGTGTGTTGTGAGCAGTAGCAAAAATCAATTTATGTTATTTGTAGAATAAGGTTGCTCATATTAAAAATAATATTGGGAAAAAATTATTTTATTTAGACTTTAAGCTCAAACGTAATAATTATGTCATAAACTTAGCATAAAGAATATTTTTTTAAAATGGAAGAATCAGTAAACAAAACGTATGTTTTGTATCTAATAATTTTAATGATTAAATTTTAAATTGTAATTATTGAGAAAAAGTTTGAACTCTAAAGGTAATCAAATTATTATTATTATAATTTTTATCTTTATTTTTATCTTTATTTTTGTTTACAGGTCACTGAGCTAATTTCTCGGAATACAGAATAATGAATGGAAATCACAGTCAGCAGCTCATAAGAAGAAGGAAGAGTAAACTAAAAGAAATTTTTAAACAGTTTGCAGCTGAAATGATGTAGAAATTTGACTCCGAATTAACAAGATGAAGATGTGCAATATTATTATTATTATTATTAATTTTATCCTAGGGATCAATGATCAATCCTAGTCATCTAGTCATGCCATGACTGTGCTACGAAATTTACTATACTTGTAATTTTTTATACCATATTTTTTACGAATTATGAATGAAGGATACTTTAGGGAAAATTTTTCTACTTAATTATTCTACATTCCAAGTATTTGCCACACATATTTCATTTTAATGTGTAAAGTGCTTCAATTTTTATACGTATGGAAAACGAATTGATAATCAATGAAAAGTGCCCCGACTTGTCAGTTTACCTAAAACTTTGACATAATCATAGGAAATTGTAGGAAAAATAATTGCTTATATTATTGTGATACATTGTGCGTTTCTAGTGTGTGTAAGTGTCTGTGTTTCTGAGTTTTGAGATATTGGAGTAGTTTTCATTTTAAACAGCAGATGTTATGAGCCAAACGGCCTAAGGTAAACTAACAACACACATTCACAATCAATTATCAATTATTGTCGTACGCATTTTTGTTCCATTTTAATCTATCTATTTTATATTATTATACAAACAATTGAAGCTTTACTATATAAAATATAAATGAAAGGAAAGGGAATAAAACGTTAAATGTTTGTTTTCATCTTTTTTGTTCACGGGTATAGAATGGTCGTGGGAGAATGGTCGTCGCACCGGATCTTGTCAATCGAAAACCCACAGTTGTACTTGAGTCGACCAAGAAAACTAGCAGGAAGTTGAGGGATACTCAAAAAAATAAGGGAAGCAGACGAGAGCTCCTCGTTATTCTAACGGGCGATTCCATGTTGTGCTGCGGACGGCGAAAGGTAAGCTTTAAGTTTCCACCTTCATTTTTTTACATGTTGATGTTTATAAAATGTACAAGCATTGCGTATGCGTTTTGCGTTTCATCTGTTTTGGATATTGGATGTTCGGGTAACATCTGAAAATTATATGCATCAATTCATCAAGTCAAAAGTATGTAGAATAATTTTAAATCAATACCTTAGAATTTAACCTGAAAGCCCCTGTACTTTCTCTTTTCCACTGCTGAATCCTGAATTTGTAGACCAGCTTGAAAATTTGAAACGCTTCTTCCTGCTTTTATACCATCAAGTTACCCACCAAACACTAGCGCTTTGAGTTCCCTCTAGCTTTATCACCCGGGTTTTTTGGAACCATCGCCTCAATTCCTTTCCCTGTTTCTTTTGGTGTCCATGAGGTAGCGCCCGCGTTGCGGAAAAATGTTCGGATCGATAGTATGCAAAGTACTGTAAAGTGAAAGAGGGAGCGGAAGAAGGAGAAGAACCAGGAGCGAGCGATAGTGAGAAAAGGAGAAAGAGAAATAAATGTATAGAAACTCGAAAGGCACAGAGGGCGAAAAAGGAACAAGGAAAAACATGACAAGAAGTATAAAGACGTAAAATGTGGAGTTTAGAGAGTTGAACTCTGAGTTCATGGCGTATATATTTGTGTGCATAGAGTACAGCGTATAGGTATATACAGACAACTACGATATACTAGAATCCAGAAACTAGAATCTAGACGAGATATGCATGGTTGTAACTGTGTGAGAGTTTATCTTTTGCTCCCTCCATCTCTATCTATTCTTGCCCTCTCTCCTACCGGAATGTAGAAAGTAGAAACACGCCTATAGACACTATAGATACTAAACACTAGACAGTAGACAGCAGACACATTTCCTATCTACAGTTCACTAAAGAGTGGAAGAAAATGGAAAATGTGAATATCGACTAGACATTCTCTCACTCGCTTTCTCCATCCATTTCTCTTTTCTTCTTGGATCCTCTATTCTCTATTCCAGTTATACTCTGTAATATTCTATGGTATAAACACAACAGAGTCGACATTATTGCTTTTTGGTGGTTTTGGTTTTAGTCGTGGTAAATTTTGTCTCTATTTCCCTTGCTCTTTACCTTGTCTTCCTTCAGTGTCCTCTTCACTATAGAATATACAGTGTACTGTGTACCGTGCATTCTACATATCTTGGCTTGGCTTGAATCTTGAATTGTTTCCTTTGTCACTATAAAAATTTTCTAGTGTTTTCAAAATTCGGAATCAGTCTGCCATTTTCATTACATGTACTGTCTTCAATAATAATATTATGTACATCTAGAATCTTGGTACAATAACAAGATGAATATCAATATTCAATATTAATATGCATTTTCACTCATGCTCAATGCTCAATGTATTGATAATAGGGAATAAACTCTATAACTAAAAACTATAAATATTTTGCAATGCGAAAAAGTCTCCAATGCAGGAAAACGCTCCTTTTTCTGTTCTGTGTGTAGTATGTAGTGTTAAAAATTTTGTCGTTTCAAATGTAATGTACATGCATTCCATATTCCATGGGCTGTGGTTGCTGGCTGCTGTTGAAATGAAATGTAGAGGAAAGGGTTGAGTTCAAAATCCAAATCCAAAGCCAGAGTCAAATCATGGAGTTTAGAATTATCGGATTACATCATGTCAAACTGTATTACTCCATTTCACTCTCACGCGCTGTATGTAGTATGTATCTCTGTTATGTCTTTACTCCTTGTGTAATGATTTAGTGGAGAAAATTTCTATGCGACTTTAGAAAGAGAGAGAGGGGGGGAGAGAGGAAATAATATTGGTATAATGTGCAATGTCCTGTACGTAAACCACACTCTTCACTCTTCAGATACTCTATGTATCTAGTGTCTAGTATCCAGTATCTCTGTCTCAACTAGATTAATCTGCATAATAGGCCAGAGCGGATTTGAACAATTTCCTATGTATTCCTTCCTCTGACATTGACATCGACATCGAGACATGGAGTCACTTCCAACTTCAAATTCAACTTGTACTTGTACTCCTATTTCCATTTCCACTTTCACTCTAAATCTACAGCTAACTCTCCAAGTCCAATTCCAACGCCAACTCAACTCGAACACCAAGTACTAAGTACCTACACCATTTTCATTTCGGTTCAAACGTGTCAGAGATGAAAACTACAGTAGTCTAGAGTCTAGAGTGTAGAATCTATAGTCTGCATAATTTGCGACGGGTTCTTTTTGTATTCTCGTTTGATTCCCAAATTTGGAGTAATTCGACAAAGTAATTAGTCGGAAAATTATATGCAGAGTGTAATTAATTGTAATAGCTATTGTAAATTATTACCATTAATTATAAACTGTCGCTGGTCGATTCTACTACTGCTGCTGCTGCCTGTGTCTGTATCTGTGTCACTACTAAAGTGCGTGGGTTTAGCTCTTATATTAAGGCATGTACAAAGGATTAGAGCTATACCTTCTACATTTGACATTCTAAATTGTACATTCTGCTGCAGATGTACTGAAACTGTAACGGACGATGGGTGACTGGTGACTGGTGATTGACCATAGCAAATAAAAGTAAATGTATAAGGATGAGGATCAAAGCTTGTTTAAACGGAACCTTTGTACAGTATACAGGATTTCATCAACTTATTTAGTACTGTTGTTTTGTTTTGTTTAGTTTTGTTTTTCATTTGTCAGTCACTTTTTGCTACTTTCTAGTTTCTACTTTCTAGTTTTTACTACCTTTGTAATTCACAGTTGAAAGGAGGAAAGGAAAAGTGTCAAAATACAAATAGAAATAATGGGAATAGTGTGAATTACTTGTTCAAAATGTTGAGTGGACTTAGTTTGAATATTAGTAGTAATGACATTGTATTCTGTATTATGCATTTACAAGCCCACGCACAGGATGTAGCATGTAGCAATACAAGTAGAATTTTAACAAAATTTACATCTACCATCTACAATCTACATGTACACTACACATCAAAAACGGCATGGAACATGAAATACGGAATATTACGGAACATTTAACCTTCTTGTTGTAAGTTGTAAGCTGTGAGCTTTAGTAAGAACTATTGTTGTTCCTTTCGGAATCGATCATATCACACTTTCAGACATTTCAGACCAGGAGGAAAAGCCCAAATATTTCGTTACCTCTTTTTCTTCCTCCTTCTTATGAAATGTGAATAGTTGGAAAAGAAGAAAGGCGGCAAGTTGCATAGAGTATAATAAAGAATGTTTAAATGCACATGTACAATGTACATGCAGTGTGCATTGTGTATGCATGGTTTTTCACTGTTTCATGTGGCATGAAAAAGTTTCTTCTCTTTCTTCCTCTTGAATTCTTGCGTGCACTGTGCATTCGAGATTTTAGATTTTTGATTTGAGTCGAGTCCATTCAACATTTGTACATTCAAATTATTCTTTGAAACTGGAAAACTGGAAACCTGGAAACTCGATCAGGTGGAAAGGACGGAGAAATGAATGTTTTTATAAATGAATGAATGAGTAAGTGGGAATGTGAACACGACAGCAGGTCAGTATCACTTCCAAACTCCATACATCATGTACAAAAGAGAGAAAGAGAGTGGGAGTGAACTGTGAACGGTGTGCAATGTACATTGTACATACGTGTAGATGAAAGATGAATTCAAAATATCAAAAAATGCATGCAAACTTTGAACTTGGATTGAAACCCTAAGACAAATTTAAATCCTCGTATCATTCGGGGAATAAATAAGAAACAGAAGAAAAAAATGAAGGCACATCATTACTTACAACAAATAACTGTGAAAAGCACAGTCTTCTTTTTGAAATGAGAAAACGAAATCACATTGTGAATGACAATGACAATCGCAATGTAACTCTAGACTCTAGGTTGGTTTTTCCCTTGATATTATTTCTACAACTTTTTATTCATATGATGTATGATGCAAGTTCTTGTAGTGGAGAAAGTAGAAATCTAGGGTTTGGAATTTGAAATTAACAATGAGAAATGAGAACGAACGGATGAATGGATGAAGGTCACAGTACTTTGAATAGAAAGCACAATTTTTGCACAAAGAAATGTATCATAAGACAGAAATCACAGGGCGTATATACAGAAAGATTTCTTTGTTTTGTACAATGTAAAACTGAGACGTGGATGTAATTCTTTGGACTTTTCCAAACCATGTCAATGTTGTTGTTGAGACTTGAAACATCGAGGTCGGAATATTGAGGAAATCTAAAGTACAAAATACACAATTCACAATAGGAAAAACCCTTGCTTTCTACTTTATATGAACAGTGAATAGGTTTATTTATTTATGTACTTCACCCTTCACCCGAAAGAGGTAAAGAAAGTTGGAAGTGGTAAATGGGAAAATGGAGTCGATAGTCGATAAAGAAGAAAAATAGTATCTTTGCCTTGTTTAGAATCATCCTGACCTTCTTACACGTCCTGGTGCTTGAGTTGACGATTTTTCTCATGTCAGTACAACTCACTGTATGCGTACTAGTATTAGAATTAGAATGGATTCAGACAAATTACAAAATTAAACAAGGCAATCAAATGGATACAAGTACACTTGAACTCCTTTTCAAAACTCAAAACTCCAAACTCCCTAGACAACGACAAGTATGTTTACATTAGGGAAAGTGTAAGCTCTAAACTCTACACTCTACATTTTCTACGTTCTACATCCTACATCCCACATCATTCAATCCATGTAAAAGTGTATGTTTTTAGAAAAGAAAGTATTATTCCAATCTCCTTTTTGTTTTTCTATTTTCCCCTTAGTTTTGTATTCGACAGTATGTAATTCTTTTAATTTCCCATTATCCATTAATTGCCATTAATCCACATCCTTCCGAATACCAGCAGCCTTCAGTTTCACATGTTTAAAATCCAATTTGCATCACTCGTTCTTGATTCTTACTAAAAGAGGTCTAATTGTTTCAAATAGATGCCAATTTGAGCTCTTGCGTAATAAACGCAGAATTACATAGATGTAGCATGTTTAAAGGAGTGCTCGTGTATTATACGATATTACAATATATTAGGATTATTCACTTGACTAGAATTAGCTCAATCTGGATCTCGGAATCTGGGATCTGGGTCGTTCATTAAAACCCGGTATATGTTGTTGTATCTTTTGTATTACATTCCAAAAAATGGAGGAAGGAAACGTCTACTTGCTACAGAATATATAATCTAGGCTCTAGAATCTAGAATGTAGAATGAGTAACTCACTCTGGAAGGTAGATTACACATATAAACTCGGAATTCAAATATAAAGAGATTCAAAATCATGTACCGTTCATCCAATGAAAGTTTATAAATAAATAAGTAAATATGTACAATGTACAGTGGGAAAGGACAGACGGGTAGTCAGTAGACAGTAGACAGACTTGCTTGAGAAGGAAGGAAAGAAAGAAATCCAATCCAATCCAGAATCCAGAAAACTACATACTTGATACTGCATACAATATACAATACGGTTGTGCACATGTAAAGACTAAAGATAAAGAGAGTTCAAAAAAGGAAAAGTATGCATAAAAATGGAAAAGGCAGAGAACGGGAAAGGGAAAAGTAGCAGGAGTAGGAATAGAAAGTAGAAAGGAATATGAATAAAAGGGAGGCGGAAATGTAGTGTATGGGAAATGCTAATATCTTTATCACATATAGAACAAAGAACAAAATAAAGCAGGAAAGATTTCCCTTTGTTCCCATGCATTTTAAATGTGCAAATAATACAGAGAGCACATTATACTTTGTACTTTATACTCGGTCCTTGTTTCTCATTTCTTGATTCTCATCTCTCATCATGCAGGAGCGAGTACATATACATATATACAGACAGAGAGAATGAGAATGAAGAACAGAACCTGAAGATGGAAGAAAATGAAGAAACTGGTGGATGGATGGCTGCTTGGATGAATGAAATTGAAATGAAAAGGAAAGTACATATTACATGCTTAAATTATATGTGTGTACTCCTGTATGCAGAATATATTAGAGATCACAAGGCAACGAGCAGATAGATGGACAGATATAAGCCCCACATCATATCCCTATCAGGTTCTATATCTTGTAGAATACAAAGCAAAGTTAAAGGAGAAAAAGAGTAATATTGTCAAGAAATCTTGAGTCTTGAGCCCACACGCTGAAACATTGCATACAGTAGGCTTTTGAATCTTGGATCTAGAATCCAGAACCTAGAATCTATATGCACACTATGAACTATGAGTATAGTGTAAAATTTATAGAAGAATGAGGGCCAGGAAAAAGAGCAAGTAGAAGTGTACTTTCTGTACATGAAAAATTGGGCATATTCACAATGTTCACTGTTCAGTGTACAATGTACAATGTACACATAACAAATTACAAATCTTGTTTTAATAAACTTGAACTCTTGGCTCTTAACTCGACGTTCCTCCACCTATTCATTTTCTTCCTCGGTTTATATTGAGAATCGACAGTGAGGAATGGGCAAATATGTATGCACTTTCAACTTTCCTGTTGGTTTTGGTTTTGGCTTTGGTTTCTGTACCAAGGAAAATATCTTTTGTATAATAAAAACCACAGAGAAATTTATGGTAGATGGTACAATATTTTTTAAAACTGCTCATTTAATTCAAGACTTTATATCTATTTAAGCATCGCGGTTTTCAAACCAATGTACAATCTACAATATACACTGTACCTTGTTCATGCATAGCAACAACAACTAACAATAGCAGACTTTTGTTTCCTCTCTCTCGCTCTCTGTCTCTCCTTCTTTCTCCCTTTTCTAAATTACACGTAAAAAGTAGACTTTAGACTACTACTCTTGTGTCTTGTATCTTGTATCTTGTAGCCTCGGGGAATGAAATGCATAGGAAATACAAAGTACAAAATAGAAAGGAGGAAAGGAGCAGAAAAGACAGAATAGGTAAGGAAAGGGAAGGGGTAAAAGTAATTCTCAGTACATGCTACATAGTTCATATGTATGATAGACACGGGCAATGGAGAATGGAGAAAGTTGCGTGTGTAGTTTGTAACGTGTATGTGTTTTAGTAGTAGTTGTTGTACTCTTATTTCTATTCGCATTCGTATTCGTATTGGTATTCCGTGGTGATGACTGTAGGATGGATGTAGAGCTATTTTCTCTTGTATACATGCATTTAGGTGTAGTTCACAATCCACAGTACACAGGAGCTACACCAACTTTCTTCAAGTACCTACATAATACATAATATATGTATCTATGCATAATGCATACAAATCTACCTAATATCTAAGGTTAGCACTATCACTATCACTACCTATACACTATCCAGTGTACACTGTACACTAAACATGCTAAATATATTATGTATATCATGCATGATGTATGATGTTTTCTCCAATTTTTTACTATGTTGAATATTGAACTTGTACATTGTACAGTGCATCGCACACGCCACACATAACCAGTGAATAGTGAATAGGGTTGTCATCTCATTTTCTATATGCAGCTAGAAACCAGAAATTTCTATAGTGGCGGAATGAAATGAAATGTTTCTACTTTCTACTTTCTACTCGGCTCACACTGAACACAACCTAATACAAGCATACGGTGTGCGGTATACTCGTACACAGTATATTATGTTATTTGCTACAAGGCACATAAACTGCTAGAATGGAGAATGGAGAATGTAGAATGTAGAGTGGTGGTTGTATGAAGAAATGTTTCCAAAATGTCCTGTCTTTAGCTCTTTCTCTCTTCTATAAGTGTGTATGTAGTATGCAGTTCGTAGTTCCTAGTGTACAATGTACAGCAGTGAACTGAACACAGTTTCATTTGGAATGTGAAGATTGGATATGATATGAAATTTCTCTGTAAATATCGTACATGTGTGTATAAAATTGGAGTGAGTGAGGACATAAAGCAAATAATGTAAGCTTAAGTACCCTCCACTATCTCAATTCACATATTTAGATGCGAACCTTGTATCCGTACATCCTACATCTATTCATCTATTCATGCTCCGTACTCCATGCTCCATACTGATGTGTACACTATATAGTGCTCTTGTGCATGTACAATGTACATTATATCAAAAATTTCGGTGTTTGTCTAATGCGCCCATATTCTCATATTCTCTCGTTACTATGTACGTACTACGTACACTTATACATCTAGACTCTAGAATCTTATATCTAGAATATGTTATGTGGATGCATCTCCGTTTTTACACTTAGATATTAGATATACAACATTTCTTTTTATGTCCGAGTGTAAACTTGTTCTAGCTTAGATAATATGGCATTCTCAACGTGTAGTAGCTTGTATCTCGTATCTCGTATCTAGTGGACCTGTACATTTTACACGGTATGGACTATGTAGTACGGAGTACGGAGGAAAATGAAAGGGAAAGGAAAAGAGGCAAAGTTGTCCCGCTTTCACTACATCTTTTCTACATGCCCATATATTGTATATACTATACAAATAGGTGTAAGTACGAGTATGGAGTATGTACATGAGTATAAGAGTTAGTAGTAAAGAGTAAAGGTAGTAATAGAAAGCATTTTGGACAACCAACGGAAGGTTGGTTGTTGGCTATCTAGCTGGCTGGCTGGTTGGTTGGTTGGTTGGCTCATCTGTATCTGTAGCCTGTAGCTGCTGTAGCTGACACACGAAGCGAATACAAATGTAGTTTCATCTCTATGTTTTCTCCATGGCCGTGGATCCCAGATCCTGGATCGTGGATGCATGTGCCTCAAACTCAAACGTATACATATTATAGTTAGTAACATGGAGATATGGAGAACGGAGATAGAGACATCCTTGGCTCTTTTTACATGGTGACTGTGGAGGAAACTGGGAGGGTATAATAATATTATGTACTTGTTACTATACGTGTGGCTGGATGCAGAAAGGGGAAGAGTAGAGAAGAGGCAAGTCAAACCATGCCATGCCAGGCCAGGCCAAGCCAAGCCACGAGTTTGGATAGGTAACGATAGTGCAATCTAAAGAGTCTAGAGTCTCGAGCCTACAAGAGTTCCACACTCCATGCTTCATGTTCCACACTCGCTTCTCTATTCTAGATGCTAGATTCTAGATGAAAGATATGCCGTGCCGTTCCTTACGTACATAAACAGTCTGGTTGAGTCTCGTTTACGCTCGTCTCAAGTCTAGAATCTAGCATCTAGAATCTACAGTAGAGTCTGGAGTGGAGTGCATAAGGAAAGAGGAAATGCAGACTAAATTGTACAGGATATATCTATCTGTGTATAGAACCTCAAGGAGAGAGGCGAGAGTCACAGTCAGAACCAAAACGAGAACCAGAACCAGAACCAGTCGTAGAATCATAGTCGTAGTTTTACTAGTGGTAGTGGTAGTAGTAGTAGTAGTAGTACTAGAGCGTATAACATTGAACATAGCATAACGAGACCCGACGAGACCAGACCATACCAACCAGACCAGGAGAAAGCAAGAGGAAGAAGACGAGTAACTGAGTCAAAATCCTCGTGTATTGATCCGAAATTCAGGGAATAGTCCTCTCTCTTTCAACCGACCTGCCAAACTTCCGCAAGAACCGCGCTACACATGCACAACCAGAAACCGAAATAAAACAAGTCGGAGAACCGAAAAGGCTGCAGAACAGAGAGCAGAGAGAGACCGCCTGCTCCTCTTATCCTCTAATATGTTTCTATTGCTACGGGAACATCCTTCATAACCTTCTTCAGATTACACTCATTCCGATAGCTCAAAATTATTACACATAGAAACAAAGGACTTGGTAGTTTGTAGTTTGTATTTATAAGGAGTAAAAAACGTTGGTTGTCGAATTCAAACAGGAATATGAGTATTGAATATTTTGTCAGTTGTAGAATAAAAAGGGAAATAACAGTTCTGGAAATTTCCGAGTACGTTCCAAAATTCCGATTCTCCAGCATCCAGCACTAGCCCAATGGATGTCAGTGCGTAGATGACATATCCTACTGTCAGTATAACCGTCAGTTGACCAAACATACTCTCATTTTGATTTAAAAAATTAATTGAGAATGAATGAGAAAAATTGATGGAGGAAAGCCGAAAAATGTATGTGGAAGGTAAACAATCCAAGCTATCCAGCCTTGCAAAACAGACTGCCGCAGCGCTACAAGAGACAGAAAGGAAATTTATTATTAAATAAATGTGTATTTAGAATAGAGAAAAAAAAACCACTGAAGATAGTAATGAGATCTGACCTGTTGTTAAATTATAATCTTCAGATGAATGATGAACTTGATGTTGGGCCCAGAAAAAGTTCAATTCTATACATAAAAACAGAAGTATAGGGAAAAGAAACACCACAATTTACAAAAAGTCACACACAAAACACATTGCGAATTGCGAATGCATGAAAGCAGAGTACGTGAAATTCGACGCCGCTCGGCCGTCCAGAGGCTTCCAAACGATGACTACCTTCAATAGATTAGCTCTCGAACAAATATAAAACATACTTGTTTGTTCGAGTGTCAATACTATTTTGGTTACTCTACGTTTAGTTCATATTCAATTAGTAACCCTTAACACTGCAGCTTAAAATAAGAAAGCGTTTTTATTTCCCTAAGAAATTTTACGCAAATGTGCAAAATTGGAAATTGATTTCAAACTCCAAACTTCAATGCTGTTGTGATTTCAAAATGCTATTGTAGAATATGTCCTAATTCTTGAGACTTGAGACCATCTTGTTTGGTGGAAAGTATTATTTTCGACGTATTATTCCAACTTTTACTTTCTCCTTTGCCGAAATTATCAAAGTCCATTTCTTCACCTTTGAAGTCCTGGTGACTGGTGACGGGGGATAGTGAATGGCCGTTTCCAATGGCTATATAACTAGTGCGGAGTGCCTGGTGTCTAGTTTTCACAGTTTATATCATCAGGTTGAGTGCTACTTGGTTTTTGGATGCACAAAGATGACAGAAAGCGGAAATGCAAGGGTAAATCTGGTGACTTGTGGCTTGTGATGTATGTTGTTGGTCTAAATAGTTATATAGTTTCGTGCTTCAGAAACTTTATGGTACAAATATTATGTTGTGTATTACGTAGTAACAAGTATGAAGTACGAAGGAAACTGTAAGTATTATAAAAATGTTGTGTGGGAAAAAAATTATTTGAAAGGTGAAAGTACGAGTACGAATAGGAGCGACGCACTTTTTTATGTCTATATTCTATATGCTAAATCACAAAAGAATGTTTACTACCATGTTTCTTGTATCTACTATCTACTCTGCTTACATTACGTGCTTCATGTTTCACTATGTTTTATCAACATTTGCTTTGATGTTACAATGTACACTGTGCATTGTACATCGTAAGTTGTAAGTAGAGGAAACATGCATAAGGAAGAGAGCATTGGAGAATTTTAAAAAAAAAGTTAAAATATCATACGAATATTTCCGAGTATCTCTTGACGTTTTTTGAAATGTATCTCATTCTAGATTTTCTAGGTCCTAAATTCTACACCGAGCAGATGTAGGATGTAGAACGTAGTTGAAGATCTATCTAAAAGTAACCATATTAAATCTTATAGACTTGTCTATATGGAAAATGGTGAGCGTGATGGATAGATAATATATAGTTGAAGCAAAATATAGATACTACATAGATACGTACAGTTTCACCTCTGTTTTGCTTTGACAGTATCAGTGTCTGTGTCTGTGTGCTATAATATATATTGTATATTTCAAACTGAATATTCACTATTCAGTGTTCCATGTGTAGGATCTCGTCCATCCAGTCATCCATCCATCCGTCCGTCCATGTACTCGGTACCCTGTTCCATCCATGCTAATATCAAGTTGAAAGTTGGAAAAGAAGGAAGAGTGACATTGCATTGCGTAGGTTGTAGGATGTAGGATGTAGGATGTACAATGTAGGATGGATCAAGGAACACGAAATGGAGAATGAATGGCAGAATTTCAATGTCTCTTCACTCTTTCACTCACTCACTCTCACTCAGACAGTCTTTCGTTCCTCTTCTTCTTCTTTCTCTAGTGATATTCCAAAACTCTACACTCTATACTGTACAGAGACGTGGGACATGGGACTCTTATTCCTAGTTCCTAGTTTCTAGTTCTCTTCCCCTCTTGTCTCCTTGTCTTCCTGTCTTCCTGTCTATCTTTGTCGGTCCGTTTGGTTTGGTTCTTTTACCCTTTTCTTTGGTTTTCATTGGCTTCAGGTTTCAGGTTGATTTTAGATTTTAGTCCATCCAGTTTTGCCAAACTTGAACTACAACTCCAACTACAACTTTGACTAAAACTATAGACTAAAGCAAAGTAAAGTAGAGTAAGGCTATGAGGATTTTGAGGAATGTTACTGTATATTCTGTATGTAGTATGTAGTGTGTACTTTGTATTCCTTTTCGTCATCATCATCATCATCTTTGCCTCCCTGCAGCTGTCTATCGCATTCTTGTAGACGGAATTCTAAATTTTAATACCAAGTCGATTTTAGATTTGAGGGCAAAACTAGTACTTATTCTTGGTACAGTTTAGATTCTGGATTGTATATTGTAGATTTCAAATACATAATACATCATGCAGATAGTGTGTAGTTTGTAGTTTGTACTGTGTATTGTGTACCATACCGTAGAAATATCTGGGCACGTGTGCATATTACATTATTCTATAATCGAGATCCTCGTTCTAGGTTACAAGTGACACAATAAAATCCAATACAGGCACAAAGCACAAGTGTACTAAATGATATGCACACAAGTAGTATTGAGTATTCAGTACTCAAATCATGAAGCAGTTTCAGGACTCTCACGAGTCATTATTTGATTGTGTAGAAAAGCTTGAAATTGAAGCAAGTTAAAAATATTAATTAAAATTTGACAAACAAATTTGAAATTGAAATTCAAAAGCCTTCCAATTTTTACTGCAAGTCATAAGGTCAAAAGTCAAAGGTCCACGTTGATATCGCGCTATTAAATTTCTAGTGCGATGGTTAAATTTTATATTATCTACACAGTTTCTGTTCAATATATGTAAATATGTAGTCATACGCACACCGCACACGTGGTATGGCTTTCTTGAAACTTAAGCCCGTTTTCATTTTTTATTCCAAGTCTTATTCATGGGAACAATAATGTAGAGAGAGAGAGTAGAGAGGAACGACAATTTTCATTCCCGACGGTGTGAAAATGTAAATAAGAAAGAGCTAAGAAACGGACTTTGAATTCAAATTCGTATTGGTATTAAAAAAAGAGGATATAAAATAGGAGAAGGTATTTACATGACATTATGTGTGCAATGTACAAGTACTCTTGTTACTCCCACATCCGACATCCGACACCCGTACAAAATAGCCTACAATACTGTTAATATTAGTTTAAAGTAGGTGGAGTTGAATTGAGAATTTAGAATTCGGCATTGAGCATTGAGCTGAAAGTGAATGGTGAATAGAAAAGACATAAGAAATGCCTCTGAAATCTACCCATAAGAATACGTAATACGTACAATCCAAAATTTACAATCTGAATCCAGAAAGGCCAATACGACGTCGAAAGAATACCTAGAAAGACGGAGAACTTGGGAGTAGACAGTATAGACTATAGACTATAGACAGGACAGAGGGCAAGTTAAAACATGGACCAGAACAATGAAATAAAGACGACAAAGAAAATATAACGATGGAGAGAATTTGGATGTATTATTTCATGAGAGTTGAAGAGGACATACTGAAAACGGAAGACCACGGCACGGCCACTTTGATACCCTACGAGTCAAATCAAAAAGAAACCAGAGCAAACCAAACCAAACTAGGGGAAGAAGAAGCATTTGGAATGGGACGGGATGAGATGAGATGAGGACCAAACAAATTCAAGTCAAAAGACTTTCCTGTGTACTCTGTACTGGGTCTGTCTGTGGGTTTGTATGGCGAAAATGAAAAGGCATAAAATAGATCGAGATTCCAAGTACTTTTACTATTCTGTACTCTTGACTCTGTACTGGAACCTGGAAATCTTGAATGTGGAACCAAGGAACTAAAAACTCTGAAAAGGAATCAGGGAAGGAAGAATTGCGAGAAATCTTCTTCCATTGCCATTATAGCCATTATATCAAAATGCAATACATCTATCTCCATTAAGGGCTAATTCCCATTTGTTACGACTACGACGTTCCGCTTTCTTCTTTTTCTCTGCTTCCTCTCTCCTCTGTGGTCGTCTTTTCTCCCACTCTCATTTCATGGCTCACTTTCATTTTCCTTTCACTTTTTCCTGTCGTAGTACTTGTGACTTTGGTTCTGGTTCTGGTTCTGGTTTTGACTATGAACTATGAAGTCGTATGAGGTGGTTCTTTCCTCCTCTTTTTGTCATTCCAGTGTTTCCTCTTTTAACCCTCGTTATTATGTGCGCACATTGTACATTGTACGTATTCTGTATTCAGTAAGAGAATAATAGGGGGAAAAGTGAGTAAGGGAAATACCTACTAGAGAGAGCGAGAGAGAGGGAGAAGGGGAAAAAATCATAACTTTCCTCAATTTTGCAATTTTCAAGCTCCACTGAAATCCTTAAAAGGAAAAAGAAACCAAAACGAAAACTATTTTTCATACACACAGTAAACACAGTGGACCAGCGACCAGCATGAGAATGGAATGGTGATGAAAGGATGAAAAATGAGGACCTCGATTTATTACAATATATAAAAAATACAAAATACACAACTATTTCATGACTCGCTGCTTGTTCGCTTGTGTGTGTCCTGAATCCTGTCTTTCATGTACCTACCTGGCTGATGAAAATGTGGATAATATTTTATTAAAAAATAATAGATTATGGAAAAAATAATGCAGAATTAAAATTAAAATGCTGATCCAACTTACTTACTAGTCAATGAAAATTACCCTCGCTTTTAGGGTTCAGTTGTCGATTTACTCATTTGAAGTTACATGTGCTGGGTTCTTGAAAAGGCATTTAATCTCTGTAATTTATATTATCTTAAAATGTAAGAAAGTATACGAAGTATATATTAAACATGGCTGTTTAAATGAATCAACCTTTTTTATTTATTTATTTTACTTTGTGATGATTTTCTTTTGCGTAACTCGAACTTGAATCGAAATCGGAATTGAAATCCTGGATCCGGATGATAATTTAGATATCAATATCGATATGGCTCGTAAAGAGTGAAATTCTGAGACATAAATTTCGAAGAGAAGACCATGTAACACGTAAGGAATGAGTAGTACTTGAATGGTTTTTCCCTTTGTATTTTGTATGTCCTACTCGGAATTCTGTTTGGAGGAGAATGTGAAAAGGAATGTGCGTAGTGCGAAGCGAGTACTCTTGTATTGTGTATTGAGTACTGTGAATGGTGAATGTGATGGAACCTGGAACTTGACTCATATTGATATAGTGTAAATTGGGAATGGGATTTTACTTGACAACTTAATTCACTTTCCAATAGATTTCTTTTTGTATTTCACGATCCATGTGTTTCTCACTTTTTTCACTGTTTCTTGGTTTGGTTCAAGTTTAAAGGAAAAACACATTTCTACTTTTCCATTTCAAAGGAACTTTTTTGGTTTTTCGTTCTAAGCAACTTGATCAGCTTCTGCCTCAAATTTGAAATTTTGCATGGAAACGACAGTTTTAAAAATAATTTATGCTTCGAGATTCGAGAAATTGTTGTTTTTTTCGTTTATATTAAATTATTTTAATGTTCAATATTATGCAAAGGAATGGTAAAATGTTTCGCGCAGTTATTTTAAATGTTATCAATTATCAAGTTTGAATGAAGTAATCAATTTGAGTAAAACAGAGTGTCTATAAAATATAGAATGTCTCCAAGGAGAAAGCTCTAAAAGTATGAGTATTATCACATGAAGGTTATTTATTGTAGGAATTCAATGATTTTTTCAGTTTTAACAAGCTTATCAATATTTAGTCTCAAGGGACTTTATACACAAAATAGTCTTTTGGGTTTTAATTTTTTGCAATTAAATTTGTGAACGGAAAATATGCACAAGAGTAACAATTATTGGAAAACAATGTTTTTTCTTATACCAATAAGAATAATTATTATTATTAATCTAACGAGAATAATAGCTTATGTATTTGGTCTTATATCGTATGTCATATCAATAATTAGGGAGGAAAAGCAATGAGAAGTGACGTAATTTGTTCGATGACATAGGCAGCAAAATTTGGTATCGTTGCCCTTTCTAGTGTATGGAAAACGCCTAATTTAACGCCTGAAATTTCATTAGAAAAACGCAAAATTTTATAAAATTGATTAATGAGCTTGGATTGTTGAAAGTTGAAATGTCTGTTGAAAATTTAAACTGACTCACCCAAAGTTGGAACTGATTTCAAGTACATACGACATTCATTTTGTCGTGTTGAGAGCCGTTCTTTCTTGGATTTTGCAAGGATTATCGTTTGCAGTTCCCTTGTCTTGACCGTCATGTCATAGGCTAAGTCAAACATTCCTTGATGAATGCAGAGACCTGAAATTGTTTAATTGTATTACTTACTGTATTTAATATATAAACTACAGACTGCAGTTTATCATGAGCAAAATTTCATAGTATGTACGTATGAAAATTACCATTCATGAACATCATGAAATAGTTGACGGCCAATGGAATATTTGATGTTCCAAGTCTTATGCACGAAAATCCTCCAGCGATACAGAGCACGACGCAAACAATCTTTGCGATGTAAACGATTGTTTTATTACACAGGTTCCACAGTGACATCCGCAGGTGCAGGACACGAAGAGTCAGAAGGGATTCTTCAAGAGTTTGCTCGTTTTCAGACCTATAGTAAAATGCAGTGCATATAGGATGAGATGAGTATTTTTTAGCTTCAAATTTTCATACATTTTCTCTCATCATTCATTCACGTAATAATTTATATCAGACATGCTATACATACTTGACACAATTGATTGCTGCCATTGTATTCTCTGAAAACGTGATAATGAACGCCAGAGTAAAGAAGACGGCAAAACATTGAGTTGTGAGATTGAAGATATGGACAATGACATCAATCATGACACACATGAGAACTAGTCCCGCATTACGGGATTCTATACTAATGCTTGAAATCAGTGTGATTGGATTCTCTCGATCCACCATGTACATCATCGGATATGTGAGCACCAGAGGGAAGATTAACTTTGGGAGATTCTTGAGCACGAGTTCCGTGAAGATGAGAGATTTTGTTCGCTCATTCTTTTGTATCACTGTAAAAACCACAACAGAGATAATCATAATAATAATATTATCATTATACTTTTTTTAAAGCAAATAAAATGGTTAAAAAATATTAAATATGTTAAAGTTTTAAAAATAATTTTCATACCATAGTCTGGAAAGTCTGTGATGAAGAATTCATTAGTGAGTATGATGTCTGTCTCTACCCATTCGTGAAACATGATGTTGGCCCCAAACGAGGTGATTCCAAATGCAACAGCCTGTGTATAAATCCATAAATTATAACTTTCTGGGAGTAAGTACTACTAATTGAGGAGAATATTACTATATATAATTTAGAAAAATAAACAAAAATAATAACCCCCCAATTTGGGGGGGGGGGGTTTCCTTACGAATCCGGGAAATTCAAATAATTTATGAATTTTTACCTGTATAATCATCATGGGGACTTGTTCTAAATTTAAATGCTCTTCAGTTGCAAGTGTTTTCGCGGTGCGGAAGATGAGAATGGCTGTAAAGAAACCAGCAAACATTTGCCATATTCGAAAGACTAAATGTCGCCATTTCGAATGATTTTGTCTGAGAACAAAAGTTTTTTTATTCACGTCGAAAGTGAAGATACCAATTAGATAACTCCATCGAAAGGCCAAAAAATTTAACCGGACATTGGCTCGTGTCAACATTTTGATCTCAACTTTGAAGCAACTAGAAACTTGATCCTAATAATTGTAAAATGTACAATGTACAGTGTAGTACATATTAAAAGGTAGTATCAAAAAATCACTAGAGAACAACCGCTCCAATCAAAAAGCTGTCTCCGTCTGGGCTTGGAAGAGTCCTGACCATGAATTGTCATTCCTCTTTATGATTGTGTATGATGGTCCTCTTGTTTCACTTTTATCAGAGTTACATCATTAATAAAGAAGGCCGGGGCAAAAGTTACTGTGTAGTTTTACTCTAATGTGCAAACCTTTAAAAGGAAGGAATTTTTTATAAAATTTTCCCCAGTTTTTGGTATAAACCAAACATTTTTTCAATACAAAGTTTTTGTATTCTATATTTTGATCTTTCCAAATTGTGAAACGCTAAAGTTAAAGAAAAAATTATTCGGTTCGCATTTGATATTTGTTATTCGATACAGCGCATTATATGTATTGCCCATGTCCTGCAGCTTATACCCTACTTCATTTGTTTGTGCTAAATATTACTCAAGTTGTAAGTCAATTCTTAATAGTTCCTCGCTCGGTAATAAAAGCTTGAATTAATAATGTTAAGATATGGATACTCTATAAATTAAATCCATTTCATTATTACGTATTTTGCTCAACTTATCAGAATATCATATTATGAAATTCGGTTGGACTTGTTTAACAAAACATGAGTCATCCTCACTGTGTTATTTTTACATTGTGAATTACACCTTTATTGTGGACAGTGGACAGATTCTTCTTTCTTTATGTCTGTTGCCATTGAATTTCAGTTGTATATACTTGTGCAAGTTGTGCAGTATGATGTACAATGTATAATATGTACAGTATGTAATATAGCTGCATAAGTAAAAGTCATACGTCACAAACGGTGGAGCGAAAACATTCACTTAATTGATTTCTATATGAATGAATAATGTAAGTCTACTCAATGAATATACAAACACTTAATATTTCAGAATTTTATCAATTCATAACAAGTGCTTAATTTCTTGCGTATCTGTGGTTAATACTTTATGTAACCAATACACGTTGCAAGTGCTCAGTTGGATAATGAAAACAGTATTTAAAAAGTCCATATTTTAAGACAATATGAAAAGAAAATTTATATTATTATTATTAAATTTAAAAATTCAAACTTTTTGATTTTAAAAATTGGTTCAACTGTACAAATCATAATTGATTGAAAAGTGAAGAGTAAAATATAATAAAAAGTGATTTTAAAAGACATTCTTTGCACAAGGTTTGTACTCTGTATTCTGTATCATAGAGATAAAAATATAGATTCAACATTCTTTCCCCACTTTCTCTTACATGGGCAATTTGATGAGTGCAGAAAACCCACAAGTTTTTCCAAGATTCTTCCTCTTCAAGAGAACCAGTTTCTAGTCTCTAGATTCTAGGTTCTAGATATACCAGTTTTCTGTGGTTGTTGTTTTAATTCCGTATCCGTATTCTACTCAACATCATCCGTTTGGCAGTCTATGGTTACGATTTCGGTTTCGGTTCTTCATCTGGTTGTGTGTTATGTGTGTCTTTTCTATTTTCTATTTATTTTCTATAATATTATGGTATACTATCATCATTGAAATTGGAATGTGTATGTATGGACAATGTACAATGTACACATTTATGTTCTGTGTTGTGCGTATGCTGTTCTAGGAGTACATATATGTACAGTCAGTTCTGGGTTGTTTTTTTAGACTCATCAGCTCAGTAATTGTATTTGTACACATGTTCTGTCTGTGGAAGGATCAGGGCTAGTGTTCAATGTTCAATGTTCAGTGTTCACTCTTAGAGTTAGAGCTATCCAGTCAAGTTTAGACTTGAGTAGTCGAAAGACGAGAGAAGAGAGGAGAATAAAAAGAGTAAGTGGTGTTGCTGTTGTACATTTGTACTCTATACTCTATACACTGCACATTGTACACTGTACACATGGCAAGATCCTGTTTAGTTGCGGGTTTTTCCCTTCTACAACTCTTTCTCACTACTTTTTCTTCAATTCTCTCCATCCTACGTTTACTGTTACTGCTCCTGTTGAGAGTCATTTAGGCTTAAATGACGCAATAATTTGAAGAGCAAAGGACATTTTATTGGTCTCAGCCGTTTTCTATTCCCCTCTCTTTCTTGCTTCCTCTCCTACTTAGTTTAGAAAATTTGTCCGACTCGAAACGAGAAACTAGACGAGAAAAAGAAAGGAACAAGTTGTGGATATGGACTTGCTTCTTCTCACTCCTTGCTACTTCCTTCCTTTCCTTCGTTTTCATTTTCGTTTTCCTTCACCCAAATTTAGACTTAGAACTTCCAATATGTAATATGCTTTCTCTAGGTTTCTTACATAGAAGAAAGAGGAAAGAATACACATAGAGTTACGTGATCTCTTCCTTCTATTTCATTATATTCAATGATATATGATGCATACAAAATCTTTTATCATGCTTCAACTACTACAGCCTTAAGCTGTACACGATAGATAACACATATTCCATATTTGATATTACAGAATAAGTATATAAAAAGTAAACAGTCAAGATTCCATTTCATCACGTGTCATCATTTTAGCTTTATGAATTATGAATTCCCGTAAAAAACATGGACCGTTTCCATGATTTTATTTACTTCCGTATTTATTTTTAATAGAGACAAAAGTGAATGTTCAAAATTCATGCATAAAACTAAATAATATTATCAGAATATTAGTGGACCGAATTTTCATTATACATCCGAAAATATGAAAATACTGAAAGGGTACAAATAAGTTGCAAAAACATACTTTTACAAGTCTTTATTCCTTTCGTTTACATACGGCGTTCTTGCACATTGCACAACTCTGGTATCGAGTCTCGACTGTTTGTTCATTTGAGTTTTGAGGTCGGTTTGACTGTCATTGCTATGTCGCCATTTTCCCTCAGTTTACATTAATCCTGAATTTATTAGTAGATATACAATATACAAGGATCACATGGTCACATATTATGATCTAATAATTCAAGCGAGAGTTTGTAGTCTTGTTCTTGATCCATTCTGCAAGAAATTTCGTTGTCTATATTTTAGATGCATAGTGGAAGTAAGTTTATGTGGAGTGTTAAATAATTGTAATGTTATATAATTCAAATTATCTGGGCACACTTGATGTTTTGGGTTTTGGGCGGATTGTGGATTGTGGATGCAGTGATAAAGATAGGATATCAATAGCTCACAGTGTTTTGGTTAGATACATGATACAGGATACATAATATCAATATGTATTCCGTATCCAGTATTCAGTATATAGTTTATGCACAGTGTATTGTTTAGTTACAACTTTTGAATGGAATGAATTCAAACCAAAATTCTTTGGTCGTTGTCGTCGGTTGTCGTAAAATCCCAAATCCGGATCTGATTCTGATTCTGGAGTTCAAATCCACATCGTACAACGTACAACATATGACATGCAGATAGGAAATACAAGACTGAAAACTCAAATCTCGAAACCAAGTCAAAGTCAAACTGGAATTGAAACTCGGATTCAAATTCAAATTTGAATTCAAATCCGAAGCTTCAAACCAAAGCCAAAGCTAACCACTTCAGAGAACGAGAGAGAGAGAGACAATGAGCATCTTTTTCCTTTGTCTCAACGCTCTTTTGTCTCAAGCTTAGCTTCTGTTTCTGTATTTTCATTTCCTCCTGTCGAATGTCGCCTGTCCTTAGTTAAAGTTGAAGAGGTGCTCTTTCTCCTTCCATCTCTCTTGAAATATGTATAAAGTATACAACTTGCATTCTCCAAACTGTATAATATAACATACGTGTATTATGTATTTATGTATATGTATATGTATATGTTGCATAAGGAATATAGAGAATGGAAAATGGAGACATTGAAAATTCAAAACTAAAGATGCTTCCCTCTGCATACGTTTTATATGCCTCATGTCTCATGTCCTTTGTATGAATCGTGAGGAGAAGACAGAACATACCAAAACATAACAGGGCAGGACAGGACAGGATATGACAGTCAAAGCAAAGTCCAGTATATTCTGCTAATCTGATTGTGGAAAATGAAATGATCTTGTATTTAGATAATATAATATAAAATATAATACAGCCACATCATAAATTATGAGGACTTTAACCACAGTAATGAAAATGATAATAATAATAATAATAACTTACAATTGTGGAGAGAGTGGTACATTGGTACATGGTTGACGGTGGAGTGGTGAAGACTTGCCTATTCCTCTCCTCCTCTTCTGCTCTGTTCACCAGTCCTGATAACACAATAATAATAATAATAATAATATGATTTTCGGCATTCACCCACTCTATATACTCTACATTGTCTATATAAGTATGCTGTGTATTGTGTATACTTTGTGCTGGGGGATGAAAAGACCCGCACTTGAAATTTACTAAAGCAGTCGTAGTCGTAGTTTTGCTCTATCTCTAGCTCCTTTCACTTGAAATTGTATTACATAAACATGATAAAATACTGTATAATTTATAGGATATAGTTTATATAATATTACCTAGCATGCTGTATATCCTGTATACTATATTTTGTAGTATGTAGTATACATACGGTGTGAGGAATAAGTACGTAATAAGTTTATTACGACACACAAAAACACACACAAATGGCTGAGGTTGCTTTGAGATAATTTAATGTCCAGCCGAAACTCCCAAGAGACAATTATATTATTCTCGTCATAATTTCACCAGTACTATAGCTACTAGCTTCTAGCTGCTACCACTACCACCTCCTTCGTGCTTTATATAAATAAACATGTACAAATGTACATTGTTCAAGTGTTCATGTAATATGTGGATTGTGGATTCTATATTCCATGTCATTATGTGGACAAGGTGTGATTCCACAATCCACAATTCAACAATTCAGAGACCAAAACCAACTCATCAAAACATCAAATTAGCACTTCCTAATTTCACTTTTAGGGCGGATGTCTAACGTGTATCAGGAATGTCTTTGTTGTACTTTATTTTGATGATCAAGTGTTTACTATGCTGGATCAATCGTATTATATTTTATAAGAATACGAAAAATAATAAAATACTAACAACAACAGTAATGATCCTCATGTGTAAGAATGGAAATTGGTCAAATTCGAAATCGAAATTCAGTACTGATCAATTTCATTCTTTTATATTACATGACGATGACGGTGATATGAATTATGGATGTACAATTGCTCATTGTATATAAAATAATATAACACATAGTATACGCAAATCAAATATCAATAATCAATATTCAATATGTAAAATAACACTATGGATTATGAATGGAAGTGGTTGGAAAATAGATGATAAATTATGCATTTTTTGTAAAGCGTGTATAATGCATAATGCATATACATATGTGATCAATAATTGAAGTAAAAAGCCAATGACAGATGACAGAGTGATGATAGGAGAAAGTATTATTAATCATAGTTGATTTGAGAGCTGCGAGTTGAGAGTTTGGAATTTGGCAAGAAACACAAAGTATTAGGGAAAATGGAAGTGGAAGGGAAAAGGAGTCAAAAAATAGGAAAACCATGTCACCCTCCGAAGGTTTTGATTTCTATTGATTTTTTCAATCTCTCGTCTTCCATCCCTCTGCATTTGTATTTTGGATTTTGTATGATGCTCTCTTGTCTTTTCCTTTATTTTGTTTCTCTTTTCATCTTTCTCGAGTTGGTTCCGAGTTACTGGCATTTCCTTCCACTCAAAACTCTGAAAATAGCTGTGCACTATATTATGTAATATTATATACTATACACGTACATGTATTTCTTTGGCGTAATCTGTGACATTCTTTTCCTCAGTTGTGGTACGATTTGTCGATGATGCTTTTCCTTGGTCTGGTCTGGTCTGGTTTGTTTCGATTCGGTTTGGTTTGGTTTGGTTTGCTCGTGATGGAGAAGGAATCGGCGTACAAGCCCAAACCATCATCATTGGTTTTGCTCTTGAAATGCCCTTTTCTTCTTTTTCATCCTACTCTGTCTTTTACCATACTTTTCATGCCTTATTTGATTTCTGTGGATCCTCTTTTTATATTATACAAGAAAGATATCCGTATGTATTCCGTCTGTGGTTCTATTTTTGATGGTTGATGTTTGCGATTTTCTACACAATTCTCCACGTTTCCCTCTTTTCCCCTCTGGCTGAAACACCCTACATTCCAGGTCCAAAACCAAACAATAGGACCCGTCATTGCACTGTACTGTCGTCATTGTCATTGTGATTTGGCTTTGATTTTGATTTTGGATTCGAATTCGAATTTGGAGTCAATCCGAGCCGATGCAATGTAATAATCTAGATCTGAGGACAAGAAAGAAGGAGCAAAAGGAGGAAGATGACAAGGGACAAAATTCACTGCATTTTATTTTAGATTGCTCCGCACTCTTCGAGTCTTGGACTATGTAACATTTTGTATAATATATAATATACTAAGATATCTAACCTACTATACCACATTTTATGTTAATCTGTTGTCCTCAATTCTGCAGTTATTTTCATTTCCATCGATTGACATTTTTGACATTATGCTTCTCCAAGCTGTGTAAATTTTGTTATATTATTTGCACACTTTCTATTCATTCTACATTCTACAGATAGATTCTAGTTTAATAAATGTTGAGCTGTTGAAAATGTTGAAATTATAACCCGAGATTGAAAAGGAAGAAAATTGGAATTATGTTCTTACATGTATCAGTTTAAACTTTTTAAACACATTTTGTTATTCCTTTTGTCTTTTGTCACGTCTTTTCCACACTTAAACGCTGTTTGTAATTTGTATTGCATTCAATTTTGTCTTGTGTCTTGCTCTTATGACTATCAAAGTCCTGACTACTGACTACTGACATGTTTAGAAAAGAATGAAAGAATGAATAGCAGAGTGGGTCTAGAGTTTAGAGAAACCGAATTTCTTTGTGAAAGTGTTGAGCGCTCATTTGAAATGTCGTGAAGCAATTTGTATAATTTGTCTTCAGAGCACAGTACCAGTACACTTTCAACTTATAACATGGTTTTATGTACTCTGCATGGTACTGAGTACTGAGTACTCAGAGCTGTTTGCTGTTTGTGCATTGAAAGGCAGAAGCCAGAAGAAAGGGAATATAGCAAAAATCAAGTAGCTGGACTCTGGACTCCTCGCTTGATGGAATGAACCGACTCAAATGAAAAAAAAGAAAAAGTTGTGTAAAGAAAAAAGCATTTCTTATTCTCTAAAAAGATCTGTACGATTTCAGGATTTTCTTGTCCAACTGAATTTCCAACTCGATAAATCCAAAGAGGCAAGATTCAAGATTCAAGAGAGAATCATGGGACTTGTACATGAACATGAAGAGTGGAGAGTGAGAGTGAACAGTAGCATGAACACAACTTTACGCTCCACGCGTTTTCTTTCTCCTCCTCTGATTTTTCTCCTTATTCTCTCTCTCGCTCTTTCCTTTGGCTGTCCACATCCTCGTATATTTCACATCCATCCTAAGTAACTCTAAATTCTAGTTTGTAGTTTCTACATTCTACTTTTAACATCTTTGAACGCAACTCTGTCAACTCCTAACAGAATGGAAAACAAAGGGAAACACACACACTTTTGCTCTGTGTTGTGTTTCTAAATGACAACATGATACAATATGTGCAATCTCCATGTTCCGTGTTGTATTTGATGTCGACACTGTACTGTGCACTGGTTTCTTGTGCAATTTTTGACTACATTTAATTGTACATTGTACTGCATCTTCACGTTATATACTTTGCATCGTTGTGCTGTTTACTGTTTATTGTACAGAGCACAGACGTGCATCATTTTAAATTATACCGTATACAATATACAAGATAGGAGCAAGTAAAAAATGTGTAGATTACAGCCACCAATTTACCATCTCTAAACTCTAAACGTATCAAGTTCAGTCGTGCTTCAATCTTCAATTTTCAACTCTAACTTTCAACCCTTAACTAAAATACGTAGAATAACCCTCCGCCGTCTCATGGTGCAGAGCACAGGAGAAAGGATAAGAACTATGTAGAACCAGAACTAGAACCAGAACCAAAAGAACATGTAGAAAAAAGAGAAACGGAAAAGGAAAGGAAGACAGAGAAACAGAGTTTGAGCAAGGAATTTCAACAACTTTTTACATCAAAATCCAGCATCCAAATTCCAAATGAAATCCATTCTGCTTCTTCCTCTCCTGCATACTGTGTACAGTACTCTGTCTACTGTTTACTGCCTACCTCTTGGTATAAGAGAAAGGCAGTTGGAATGCTATGAGCATTCAATCACCGTTTTCTTACCGTCCTACTCCTACTCCTACTACTTACAACTTACAACTTTGGATGTGTGTGGGCATAACGTACACTTGGCTGTACAATTTTTCAATTTGATTCTAGATTCTGGAATCTAGAGTCTAGAATCTCGACACATCAACAGAATCTCAGAGACAAGTAGAAAAGGATATGTCACAGACTGGAAAAGACAACTTTCAACTTTACGGGTACGCACGGGGGGAAAAGTAGTTTTAATTTGAGTTTTTTGTACAAAAATGGCCGTAAGGTACGCGACAAACCCAAATTCAAAATGAAAGGGAAAGGAAAGAAAGAAAAAGAAAGGAAAGTAAGAGAAAGGTAAAAAAATATATAATAAAATTCAAAAGGGAATCCGTGTCAAGTGTCAAGGCCAGCGATCAAGAAAGATTTTAGGTATCTAAAAGGGATATTATGCATATCTCGTATATGGTGTCTAGTATCTAGTATCTAGTGTCTGTATCACAGTTGAAGGGGAAGGGGAATCACCAGGGTTAAAAGTCACTAAAGCTTTGTTTTTATCGCATCAGATTGATTTTTTTCCTTGTGGCCTCTCTTTACTATCTGACTGTTGCCTATGATTGTATGGTATACCGTACATAGGTTCCTTCTATTGTCTTTTTTTGTTCTCAAGACTCCAAGAGTCGAGTGAATTCTATACATGAGATACAAAATATTGGATATCTAATATTTGTTTCAATTGATTATTTTTTACCCAGTTGTCCATGACAAGACAAGAGAATAATAACAATAATAGTAATAATAATGAATAAGAAAGTGGACATTAAAACACTTTGCACGTATTCCAAATGAAATGAAAGTTTGCAGTTGGCACTGAATTGAGGATTCACTTGAATCTTGAATAGTCAATAGATTTAAAGATTGACGAATGACAATGACAATCCGCGATAGTCGCCTCATTCCTCGTTAAATGTTCAACAATGGGATGCAGAGTTGAGAGTGAGCGGAATGCTTCAATGAAATTGATGCCAACAGTCACCAGTCACCACACAGAGAATAGAATATAATACAGACATCGATATATCGATGAGGGGATTTGAGTTGACGAGATTGAAATGGAAAAGTTGTTGAATCTCAGAATCCTTATTCTTTTTCTTGTACTTATCGGATTCTTGTTAAAGAAAGAGTTCCAGTTTCAGTTCTAGTTTTCTAGTTTCAACTTGAGCTCAAGGTTCAAGGAGACAAGAATTAAAAAGAATTGGTTTTGCATATCAATGAAAATATGCCTTGTGCCTTGCAGTTCCGACTGTGCCTTTGTCCATTTTTTGGCTCATACATGTGTACATATCCACATGTAGATTGTAGATGTATTTAAATCTATACAAAGCCATGGCACGTTATACTTTATACTTTATACTAGATACGTAATATTGACTATGCACATTGTACATTGTGCATATCCATGTAGATTTGGCATGGGATAGTATTCCAATCTTTTTTATTTCTCCTCATTCTTTCTTGCCGTACTTTGACTCCACTTCCAATTCTAGAATTCAGAGTGGGATTTGGTTTTGAATTCAGATTCAAAGTCCAATTTCAATTCAAAGTCCAAGACCTAGCCGAAGAACCGAGAACTTCTTCCTCCATTTTCTGCACGTGTAGGTATAAATGGATATGTATATGTACATTACAGATGTAACTCGAGTCTAAAGTCTCAAATCTTGAGTGTAGAGTCTAGAGTTTAGAGCATGGAGTATGGAATCTTGAGCCTCAAGTTTCCAGGGATTTTGGCCAGTTTACATTCAATGCCTGCATTAACGAGAATACTTGGGCTTCGACTTGGACTTGGACTTGAACTCCTTTGCCAGTTGCCAGTTGCTAGTTGCCAGACTATTGAGCACGGAAATCTTTTCAAATACTTTCTCCTCCAAATCCTGTGTCAAGTTTACGCATAAATATGTGTTTAACGAGGATGTGAACTGACAATAATGCGGAAAATGTAGCACAGTAATATCACACACAAGATTAGATATATGCAAATTTCACTATGTTTATTCCGCCATGGTTTTTTTATTTATTATTCAATGAAAAATTAAATCATCTATAATCTTACATAAACATAATATAGTTAACTTTTACTGATATGAATTTTCTCATGGTGCTAATAATATTGTGTGATAATTTGTCATCCATTTTTCCATCATATTAATTACAAAATAACAGAATATAGAATACTGAGGAAAACTAAACACGAAAGCAACAACAAAATTAACCATAAAATAGCTATAATAATCAGCTATGAATAATAATTAAAATTTCTTTGATTAGTGAGGCATACTTAGAAATGAGTAAATGAGTAAATAAGCTACCAGTTGTGACTCGCCTGTCTCCGAGTGTCGAATGTCGTATGTAATATTGATTTAACCGTGTACTGTGTACGGCATATTTTACATAATATATTTTACGATGATGCACCAGGTGTAAATATCGACATTGAGTATTGAGCATTCAGTATTCCGCTTCCACATCAATATCAACTATCAATACAAGAGAAAAGAGCATGTTACATATTATTATACAATGGAGGTAAATTATCACTACCTCTATCGTATGGTCTAGTACCACCATCCATCCACCATAATATATAATACCATTGTGTCATATTTGTATACTTGTCAGTAGAGTATCAAGTATGGAGTATAGAGGATGAAGTACAACATTACAACATTGACGGTATGAAGCTGATCGTAAAACGTAAAACGTAAAATCAAGTACAAAAAAGAACAGGTTAGAGTATGGAGTAAGGAGAAGGAAGTAATAGGCATAAAATTACATTTCCCGCTACAGTGAAAGCTCCAAGAAGACACCTATCATGTCGTATCATATAATATAATATATGATATACAATACACAACACAGAATATACACATGGTTAGAGTTGGAGTTTAGAGTTTCCAGTTATGTGTGTGTAGTGTGTAACATGTACATTGCACAGTGTACATACAGACATCTATATTTTCTCCAGTGTAAGTATACAGATATTATATGTATATATGTATTGAACACAACCCGGACCCGACCAAACTTAACCAAACCAAGCCAAGCTGACAATTCAGACACAGAACCAGAACCCGGACCAGCATGGCAACAGTGGAGTGCCGAAAGTTCGGGGAAAAGTCCGAAGAGAAGAGGGTTCACATTTTCAAAGTAGAGTCTCGAGTCTAGAGTCTAGATTCTGGAGTCTAGATTCTAGAGTCATGGCCAGAGCAGAGAGTGCATTGTGAATGATGAATTTGGTAAATAGTGGATGCAGAAAGAGGGAACAGAGACAGAGAGCGCGACTGTGTGTGCATGAAACATACAGAGAGAGAGAGAGAGAGAGAGCGAAGCGCTGCCATTCTCCAAAAAAGTTTGCCGGGGGCCAACAATCTATGAATTGTATGAAGAGTGAAAGCGGCAACAGCATGGAATAGGGACGTTCGCCCTATTGAGTTTTTCCTGCTTCCACTTCTCCACTGGAAAAGTGTTCTTCTTACCCTTGCAAATGTGAATGTGAATATGAATTGGACGTTACATAGATATACATATATATCGCTCTCTCTCGCTCTCGCTCTCTTTCCTTTCTTCTTCCTTTCTCTTGACTCAACTCAACTCTCAACTCAGCTCAGCTCCGCTCAAGTAGTGCGAACATCGGACGCAGTAGGAGCTACCATCAACCCTAACTTTATATGTATCTAGAATCTAGTATCTATGCTGGATGGCTGTCTGTGTTTTGCTCTGTATATATATATGTACATGCACCGTCTGTATTTGAGTGCATGCATTCCCTCTTCTTTCCTCTTCATTCCTTTCGTTTCCTTCGTTGTCTTGCCGTTGCCGTTGCTTGCTTTTAGATTGGATTGCTTCCATTGGGAAAGCTGGAAACAAAAATCGAAACTCGTACCAAGTCCAGAGAAAGAGAGGAGTACATGAGTACATATACACTTATACATAGAAAACGAGTGGAGTGAAACTCTGCAACTCTGTATACAGTGGAAATTTCAAATGAGGAAAACACTCACTGTCTCCTCTGGACAACCAGTCCTATTCCACATCCAAGTCACAGTCACACTCTAGACAGAGACACTCGGCAAGAGAAGAAAAAATAAAAGAAGAAGAGAAGGAGGAGGAGAAAAGCAAAATATTAATACTACTCTTACTTCTACTCCACTATCATAATATCATAATAATAATAATAATAATAATAATATTTCTATTATTACTACTACCATTCTTTTTCTTATTATATTATTATTATTATTACAACTACAAGTACACACAATTGTTGGTATTAAATGCAATAATTTGGAAGCCACACTGTGACTTAAAAAAGCTATTGTCATCAAATATAGTGAAAAAATTTGCATTTAACAATATTACCATTTTTATTATCATCCGGAATCCAGAAAACTGTGAGTGTCAAAATTCAAGCTGAGACCAGTCACAAGTCACATGTCAGATGCAAATTGACAGTCTAGAGTCTAGAGTGTGGATTCATTAGTCACATGGTTATATACATAGTCAATTTAATTTAGACTTGCGAGTGCAACGTTGCTAAAATATTTTAATGCAACTTGATATCAAATGTGAAAGTGTTTAGTTGAAAGTCTCAAGTGGAATTGGAAATACGTTGGAATTTAAAGTGATTCTACAAATCATTCTACGTATTTGAAAGATAAATTATTAAAAAATAGCAAATAGTTTTGTGCGTGAAAAAAAAAGTTTGTGCTGGATCTTTATCACAAATCAAAAAACCGAACAAAGATCAAACACCAATCATCAATCATCAGGAGAATCCAACGGAAAAAAGCTCATGTTGAAAATTCTACTTTGAACCTTGACGTTGTGATACAAAATAGAAAAGTGAAAGTTTATTGTTCCTTTTCATTTTATTGTTGTTGTAAAATTGTATGCGTACGGAGTACAATTTGAACGTAAGTTTTCCTCTTCTTCACTTGCATCATCATCTCTCAAACCTATAAATCTATAATAAAAAAACTATCTTTTACTCTCTATTTCTCTACATTATAAATACAAACACCGCTGACGGTATGTATGTACATATGTAGGTTGATTAATTGATTCATTAACTTTTCATGTAGTTTAATGATAATAATGACATTTTGAATATTTGGATTCGATTGAATTGGATGGATGAATTTGGATTTTGGTGGTATGAATCACATTGGATAAAAGTTGTGTAATATTTTTTTAAGTGAAAACTTGAAAACTTGTGAAATTTATTTTTGACAAATAATTTCATCAATTAAAACTTACGACTTACGACACAGCTAAAAGCTAAAACAAAGTTTTGCACAAAAAGTATAGCAAAAAACTGAATGAACGAATGAATTGTATAATTTTTTTGAATTTTTTACACCAGTGACTACGACTGCACATTTTATCAACTTTTTCAACCAAAAAGTTTTCTGCTTTTTCGTTATCAAAAAATAAATATTATACACACTGAAATAACAATAACAAGTGGACTAACATTCTGTCTCTTGTCTATTTTGCATCTCAATGAACAAACTAACAAATTGATCAATTTTCTTCTCTTGCATCAAAATCAAAGTTAAATTTTTGAATACTTTTATTTCTAATTTCCATACATCACAAACACACTACTTTTCTCTTCTTTATTCCTACTTTTCTCACACACACATAGTTTTTATTACATTCACAACTAAAATGTAAAAAGAATAAAATTATTGGGTAAAAAAACACTCAAAACTAATACATGAATTGTGGATAGGAAAAGAAATTCAGTCTTTGAAGCAGTATTCAAATCAATATTATCTATATCATATAAATAAATAAAATAACACGTTCAATTTGTTTGCCGGTTCGACTTTCGACTGTCACTTGCCCATCCTCGTCGTCTTCTTCTACTCGTTCTTCACTTTCTTGGTTTAGTGGATTGTGGATGATTTTCTTTCGTGTTGCTGTGGAGTGGGGAGGCTGAAGAAATGCAAAAGTGAGAGAGAAGGAATGATTGCTCATCGGAATCGGAAATGTGGGAAATTCAGGGTAATTTATCATTCCACTTGCCAACAATCTCAAAAACGACTCATATTTATTCTTTACCATAACACATAATAAAATAATAATAATAATAGCGAACAAGCGGAAATCCTAATCAAAAACCCCCAGCCGCCTAAACAATCTTCTAAATAAAATCTCTTCCGACTAAAATAGCTAATAGCTCACAAACTATTTACTAAATATACAAGCTGTATAAAAATTCATTATACATTGCAATAATCTTTTTAAACTTCATCGTGAACCAAAATAATAACAGTAATAATAATAATAATACTAATAAAGTAATTTTTAAACTAAATTTGACAAGAATCTATCCGTCACTACATACAGTAACCAAAGCCATAATATCATAATAATAAATCAAAAAGTGTAATAATTAATCATTCGATAATCATTTAAAATAATCTTGTAATAAAAAAATAATCTTGTGACCTGCTTCATCATTATCAATATCATCACATCATCGTCATAAATGAAATAAAGTATTTATCAACGATCAAGAAAAAAAATAATTGGCAGCTGTGTTTTAAAACAATAAAATAAAAATTAAATAGAAGTTTTCCTCCACGAGTGAATACTACTATTTTTCAGTGAAGATTCAAATATCTATCCAAATAGTTGTAATAATAATACAAGTTTTGAGTATAACAAAAAAAACACCAACAATCAGTCATCAATATTAACAAGATGAAATTCAAAAGTTATGTGACAAGGACGTAGTTTTATTATTATTATTACTACTATTTTTATTATGATACTTAGCCGAAGTTGCCATTCATAATAATAGTAGTAATAGTAGTAGAAAAGAAGCAGAATAATTATCACTAGCATTTGCATAATAATTGCTTAACTACTTTACTATAAATAAATCAAGTATCGAGATTGATTGATTAATTGATGAATGAATGAATCTTCTGGGTGATGTTGGTTCAATCAAGTTGATGAATGTGTGAAACAACGTACGAATTACCAAAACAGTGCGGCTCTGCTGGGAATTGCTTCTTCTCTCGTTTTCGTAGCAACAAACATGCCAAAAAAGTAATGAAACAAAAAAAAACAATAATAATCAAAACATCTCTAGTCTCTAATGCTAAAATTGTTAATTATATAATGATAATAATAATAATTGTGTGAAATATTGTACTTTCTACTTTATACTGTATATTCCTGTGTTTTAATTGTCTTTAAATGTGCACTGCACTTTTTTAATTTTGCCTTGAATGTTCCATGTTTTCACATTGTTTTTCAAACATGCACTGCAACTTGCAAAGCACCGCTTTACACTCGTTTTTCTTTTACTAAAAATACAAAGTATTTTTATCTTCAATTAATCCGTAATGAGTAATGATTAATGAAGCATTATTTAAAAACATGCTAAATGCTAAATTTATCTATGACAGTGTCTGCTAAAGACTCTTGATTCTTGATTATTTTGAATGTGCACTCTTTTCTATCAAATTGAACTGGATTGAACGGTTTATTGTCAAAAAGTACGGTTGAAAAAAAACCAGCAACTCCAGACATTGACATATTCACAATTCTGGCTTCTCACTTTTGTCAATTGTCAATGCAATGTGGATGGATCAAAAATGAATCGATTTAGTTTATCTATTTCATTTCAAGTTCAATTCATATTTCATATCAAAGAATAAATCTAAAATCTATTTCAAGCTCTATTTTGGTACGTTGGAAGAAAAAGATTATGTCCCTTTAAAATGAAATTTGAACCAAATGACTTTTTGATAGTATGCGTATTGAAGAACAGAATAAGAGAGACGATTTATACTTTTATACTGTATTTTTGTGTAAAAAAAAGATAGTTTGCTTCCGTATGACAGAGAAGTAGTAGGAAGTAGAAGAGGAAGAAGAAGAAGAATGCGTACACAGATGTATCTAATAGCTTATAGTTCTTTCCTTAAACAGTCTGTGCATTCTTCAACATTTCTACTCTTTTCCTATCTCTTCAGTTTTCTTGACTTGCCTTCACTTGACTTGAAAAAGTTAAAGAAAGAGTGAGAGGCTCAAGTTCAAATGAGGGTGTTTAATGTGTGTCTGTATGCATGTATATATAATATATATATTATATTCCTTTGTACATGGTTTGTACATTGTTCTTTGTACAATATATTACGTATTATGTACATAGCGCCTTGGTTGAGGTTGAAGGGTAAATCGATGGGAGGGAAAAAAGTTGGTGTTGGGTAATTTATCGGGTGACCCGAGAGTACGGTGTAGTGTGATCTGGTTGGTGTGTGAGTGTGAGTATATATGCCCGTTGCCCAATGTACATATGTATGTAAACACTAGCATTATTTAAAAGTTATGGCTTTTCTCTCGCTTTCCTTTTTCATTTTCAGTTCCTTTCTTTTCATTTTTTTTCATTCCATTCTTTTCCCAATCATTCCAATTTCCAATTGCATCGGTGCTTGATGCTCCTCATCTCCTCTTCAATAGTGTTCATTTTCTTCTGTGATATTTTGGTTTGGTTTGGTTTTCTTCCTTGCTCAGTCTCAGTCCTCTACCTCTTCTTTGTAAAATCCATCATTTCATTTAGACTCATCCGTTTTATTTTTTTATACAGTTTCTTCATTTCCGCATTCTCTCATTTTCATTCTTAGTCCGTCTCGGGACTAGCGAGAACCAACACCCAAAGTGACGTTTTAATTACTTTTCATTTTCTCCTCCTCGATTTGGTTTCATTTTCCCTTTGTAAAAACACACTGTATATACATTGTGCAATGTACATAGATCAAAGATGCTTTATATTTTGTTCTTCATCCCCCTCTAAATTTTTCTTAATTATCCCGTGGTTTTTCTTCTTCTGTTTGATCTCATTATGATTTCCCTTTCTCTGCCTCCTGATTCTATATACATCTTTGTCTCACCTTCCTTTTTATCCAATGACCAATAAGTAATATTTTGTTGATCATTTATCACGTTGTTATTATACTATACAATGTACAATGTTTAACATGCATAGTCATATCCAACTTCTAAAGTTTTAATTTTCCCGTTTAGTTTCTTGTTTGATCATAATTTCTACTATTTTTTTTTAAATGTGGGAGTAAACTTCATTTAAAGTTGACCCTCTTTGGTATTTTTGAAGTAGTTTCTGCAACCGTTTACATGTACGTTACAGAGAGCAAAATGCATAATATATTGAATTAGTTGTCACTTTTAATACGATGTCCGGTGCATCACAGTGGTAGTTGTCTAAGGCACATTTAGCATAATAAATATAATACACAATACATAATTGATAATGTATATTAATAGTAAAACATTTGCATATTCAATATTCAATTCTCGATATATTTAACCATCTACCAACTACCAACTCAATGCAACTTGAGTTTTCCCTTCGAATTTGATTCCGTTTGAACTGGACTAGGCTCTAGACTCTAGATCGTAGGCTCCAGACTGTAGATTGTAGATACTGGACTCTGGAGTTTGGACTATTATCGTTGAGTTGAGTGTTTGTAAGCTGTTAGATGGATCGATGAAGGAAAAGTAATCATAAATCGAATTGGATTTATACAGTGTACCATGCCACACACAAACAAACGCATACCTACAAAGTACAAAGAATAGCTAGATAGTAGAAATAGTAGATACTAGATACACAGGGTTACACCCTACTCATATATATAAAGATACGAGTAGTAAACATGCATATATACAGATGCACACACATGACTAGAAAATACAAAACTGAGGAGAAGAATGTTGTGTGTTGTGTGCTGTGCTTTTTTGTAAGTGTGAGAGGTTCGAGTTAGAGGTTAAAGAAAGAAATTCCCGATTGGCCTTTCTCCTTTCTCTCTCTCTCTCTTGTACACACACACACACAAACACACACTCTCTCGATGTACATGTATTTGTTTGGTTGCTCCGCTGTACATTATATTCTATGTATTCATATTGTAAAGTGTACAGTGTACGGTGTACAACATGGATGCACTATTCACTCTCTTGCTTGCCGATTCCTCCTCTTTGTAAATATATTGCATTGGGTTGGACTGTTCTGTTCTGTTCTGAGTTGGGTTGGCTAGAGTTGGCTTGAGAACTGAGAAGGGAGTTCAAGTAAAGTGATGTGGATTGTACACTCACTAGATTGCATTGAGCATTGAGGATCGAGGATGGAGCCGCATGTAAGTGTGAGCTGTGAGCAAATAGGGAATTTAGTGGAGGAGAAGGCTAATAATAATTATTTAATGAACACGAAACGGTACACTGAAAAAGTAGTCTGTTTTATTCCTCTACTTTTCCACTTTTCTCTCAACTCTCAACTCTCAATACGTATCTGTTCATGTGTAATGTGCATGCATATGTATGTAATATCTAATATGTTTGGATGGATGGATGGATGTTTCAGTGTCGGTGTTGGTGTGTGTGTCTGTTTCTGCACATGAACTTTGATTGAGGATAATAACTGTAAATGAATGTATGTGTGTATAATAGGGGCGAGTGTGTTAGGTTCCATGTATATTTTATTAGTACTTGGGGTCATTTCCCTCCTCAAGCCAAGCCAAGTCAAACCAAGCCTTGACTCGACTCAAGTCAAGTCTAGTGAAACCAAGCTCAAGGAAGTGATGCAAATCCTAATATGAATACCAATTAGTATGAACACATATCCACACACACACGCATGGCAATTATTACATGTATGATCCTCGTACATGTATAATGTACACCCTTCTACTAATCCAATGCAACATATTATTATTTTCACTTTTGATGGACAGAGAGAAAGTAGTCTGGAGAAAGGAAAATGGAAGCGAGTTTCATAACAGTAATAATTATTATTGTTATTATTACTATTATTTTATAATCCCGATTCCTATGTTCCTACATTGGACATTGGACATTTGAAATTGAGCAAAGAGCATAGTGCACTTTTACCATACAGAGTACTTTGACTGCGGGATGGATAAAATCTGCATGTAAAAAGTAAAAAATTCCCATAAATACATCGTACATTGTAATTGTACATGGAAGCAGAAGATTATGAAGGAAATTGGGGAGTGGGAAAAATGGGAAATTTGAAATGTCTTTGACTAAATAATAAATGTACTTTAAAGGAGTTTGATGGATATTTTACACAAAATTTATGATTGAAAAAGTCTAAATGTGGTACAGCTTTTGGCTTCATGTTAATATAAAAGTAATGATGCGTAACACATTTTTTATACTATATGTAGAAGTCCATCAGATTCTTACCCTTACGGCATTCCTTAGATTATGAGAGAGAGGCTTTAGAAATTTCCCGCCC